>VXAY01007511.1:8046-39721 GCA_013399855.1 Oxyruncus cristatus | reverse complement strand
TCTGTTCTGGAACAAGCAGCAGTCACAAGCATTGAGGCCATGTTACTGAGAACACAGCTGGGTTGGGCAGGGCACGTCTCCAGGATGAAGGACCACCGCCTCCCTAAGATCCTGCTTTATGGGGAACTCGCCACCGGCTGCCGCAAGAGAGGAGCCCCGAAGAAAAGATACAAGGACTCCCTGAAACAACATCTCAGCCTTGCCCATATTGACCACCACAACTGGTCTACTCTGGCCTCCAGTCGGGAGGCCTGGAGACACACCATCTACAACGCTGCTGACGCTTTTGAGAAAGCACGCAGGATCACCCTTGAGGAGAACAGACAATGCAGAAAGAATCGTGCCTTGCAGGATATACCATCTAAGGAGTCTTTCTGCTGTGCCTTTTGCAACCGGACTTGCCTATCTCGTATTGGCCTCTTTAGCCACCAACATGCTTGCAACAAACGTGGGTAGAGCTCTTCCCAAATCTTCGTTCGTGAAGCTTGGCCATGACATGACATGCTATGCACAGATTCAATACAGTCCCACCCTGTCCCACTACAACAAAGAGGTCTGGGGCTAATGGTGCTCCTGGAATTCACAAATGCCTCTCACCATCAAGGCTATGCGACCAAAACAGTCTGAAAATGTGCTGCAGAAATATTCACCTTACATAAACTGTCATTTAAAAGTTCTGCTAACTTTAGACATAATTCTAACCATCAACCACTATGACATCGACTTCTCTGGGAACTTCTACTGTAAAGATTATGTGAGAAGCAATGATTTGAAAGAAACCAAAACTAACTTTAGAATAGATCACTTTTTCACAAGTTAGGTTAATCCTCAACACCAGACTTGAAGCCATGCAGTTCCTTGACTTATGGTCTTCCCAGTTGTGACTGGTGGGTTTGGTCAGCTGCGTGTTAACGGTTATACCAAGTCCAGACTGTATTTGAAAGCACGATGGCCTGGGCTTTGGCTGAGCTGAAGTGGCAAGGGAAGCACTGACTTTGAGGGAATCTTACCAGGATTGCATCCTGAATTATGCTGCTCTCTGAGAAGAACAAAGACAGCCAAAAATAGCTTTCTGATTGCAAGTAAGTTAAATGTTCTATCCATAAGGATAACAATCCTTATTTCAAATCACCACAGCCTTAAAGCAGGGGTGGTACTGGTGGTGTCCTCTAAACCATTTTTAAAAGGATGTTGTCATTCTAGCACCAGGTCAATGTGAGGAACAATGGTAAGGGAGTGATGCCTTGTGTCCTGCTACTCCCCAAATGCACATCCCTTGGTATTCCATTAGCTACAGACAAAACAGACACCAGGAAAAGCATCTGGGAGCACTGGAAACCCACCTACACAAGAGCCCCAGAAGAACTCGGCTCATAGCAGCACCAGTTCCTTGCTGCACTAGTGAATGGGTGCTAGGCCAAGCACAGAATTATTTATGTGCTGCTACCCATCACCAGAACTAATCCAAGCACTTGGCTCAGCAGTTAAGTTCTCATCACTTTTTCTGAGGCCCCTTCACCATCACCACAGCCAACCAGACTTCACACAACCAGGAATAGCTGCCTAGCAGGTCATGTGCAGGCCAAAAGTATTCCTCCAGAGTTAGATTGGGTACTACTATTTTTACTTCACCTAGGACACCTATGATCTACAGAATCAAAAAATCATCAAGGTTGGAAAAGGCCTCTAAGATCACAAAGTCCAACGATCACCCCAGAACCACCACAGAATTCACCACTAAACCATGTTCTCAGGTGCCATATCTATATGTTTCTTAAACACTTCCAGGTATGGGGACTCCATCACCTCCCTGGGTAGCCCCTTCCAATGCCTGATAACCCCTTCCATGAAGAAATTTTTCCTAATATCCAATCTGAACCTCCACTGGCACAACTCAAGGCCATTTCCTCTTGTCCTGTCTCTTGTTTCCTGGGAGCAGAGTCTGACCCTCACCCTGTCAGGGGGTTGCAGAGAGAGAGAAGGTTCCTCCTGAGCCTCCTTTCCTCAAGGCTGAGCCTCTCCAGCTGCTCCTGCTGCTCCAGCCCCTTCCCCAGCTCTGTTCCCTTCCCTGCACACGCTCCAGCCCTTCAAATGTCTTTCTTGACTGAGGGGCCCAGAACTGTCCCCAGGACTGGAGGTGCCTCAGCAGTGCCAGCACACAGACAGTCCCTGCCATGGTCCTGCTGGATACCTAGCGGAGAAAGCAATCTTAATTTCTTCCTAGAATTTTCTCACTCCCATTCCTGCCTGCCATACTCTCAACATCACTGCTGACTATATTCACATTACATAGAGCAAAATGCTCCCTTTCCAAGACTTTCAAAGCAGTAGTAGTTCAATGGATTTTTTCCAAGGTTTCTATCTTGCAGGGATACAAACTGATCCCTGCCAAAACACCCTCCACCAAGTTCAACTCTGCAGTATCAACCTCTTGCTGTCACAGACTGAGTGCACCTATCACAGGGCACAGGTGAATATTCTCTCTGGTCAGATGCTGAAGTCACTCTCCCTTTGTGAAGTGATGATACTCTAGGAATCGAGTCTGCACTCTACTTCCTTACTCAAGTACAACCAGGAAAAAATGGAGATACACCCACAGGACCACGAGCTGTGACAGCAAACAGCAGGAAGGACAATCAGTAGATTTGCAATGAACTGTGCAACCCTTTTACCTCTCCCTTGTAAAATTAAAACACATCAACAAAAAGACAGAGAAAATGGGGAGGAAGCGATGATTTGCTTGCATTTGGAAAGAGAGCTGAATGCTTGAGGTTATTTTCTTATGAGAAAACTATCGGGTCTGATTTCTTCCAGAGCAACTCCAAGAAAAACTAGTGCCAACTCTCACCTGCAACAGAAAAAAAACCCTAGTGACACAGATCTTTGCTCTTCCAACAGCTTTAAATAACCCTTGTCTGCTAACAAAATGCCTACTTTGATGTAGAGACAGCAGAGAACATTTACCTGTGTTCAGAGCTGCAGCCCGCAGTTGCTGATGCCCTGAACGCTCCCAGGATTCCCAGCTGGTTCTCCCTGCTCCTGCTAGCACAGCTCTGCCTGCCCATGGACCCTCCCCACCTACTATCCTGCAGTTACATTTCCTTCCTTTCCAGTCTTGCTCATAGATCTACTCCAATATCAGCACAACTAATTTGAGACTAAAGTAGGTTTCCAGCCTTACCCTCATGAAAAAACATTTTTCAAGAAAAAACTAGTCAAAGTTTAAAACAAAACCTGAAGAACTTAGCATATCGTGCAGTTCTATTTGAGGAGTCTCAATGAAAGAAGAGGCTTGGGGTTTGAGTTATTATTTTAATAACTGCAGCCACAGAAATTCATGTTGAAGGTTAGAAGTATTTTCAGTGTGTCTGTCTGTTATTGATATTTACTGTCCTTCAATTTAGTAGATTTACTATACTTCAATATAACTTTAGATATTTACTATACTTCAATTTAGTATAACCCAAGAGTCAGCCTTCAAATCTGAGATGACAATTCTGCACTGCAGGAATGAGCTCGTTTTTAGGAGTCACCTCATTAGGAAGAGGATTTATCCATAATTCCCCTACAGCCCCAAGTGTGCTTCCACTTAGGGAGTACAAACACCCAGGCCCAGAGCAGACAGAACTCTGAAAGGGTTACTGGCCATTGCCTTCAGGAAACCACTCCACAGCAAAATATTTGTACAAGACAAGATTTTAGCCAGACAACTGGGTGATGTAGGGCCAGGAAGCAGCTCACAGCAGCACCAGCAAACACACACCTCTGCAACTTGAAGTGCAGGATTAGTGCTACATCCAACAACACTTGCAGCAGATCTATAAATACTAACACCACGATGCCGGGCTAAAGTAGGTTAGGCTTAGAGTGCAAGAAATTGCACTCTGATTAAGATTAGTTCCCTCAGACCGGAAACTCCCAACAGTAAAACCTGAGAATGAAGTCTCTATGCCCTCCAAAATCCACAATTAACCTTCAGTATTTACAATCCCTGATGCCACCCTGCACAGAAACACCATTTGTATGAATAGCATTAAAACTACCCAAGTCTTGGGAGCAGATGAACTGTGGTAAAAGAGCTTCAATTTGCGCCTGGGCAAGGGCTGCCTGGGGATGTCCCAGCCCAAGGAGATATCCCAGCCAACGCACACAGAGCAGAGCCATGCTTGTGCCAGGCTGTGGGGGCAGTTCCCTGCTCAGAGGGGAGCACAGCACTCAGGTCAGACTGCAGCTTCCACCCCATACTGGGGTTCAGCTCATTTCTAGCTGGAGAGCAGCATAAAACACATCACTCCCAGTCACAACCCAAAGCCAAGACAGGTGCAACTCTGCTGGAGAGAACCTGGAGGGTCTGGCTGTCCAGGCAGGAGGTGACTGTATCTGCTCTCACAGCAGCACTTCACTCACAAAATATTCCTCAGACCTGTGTCTGAGGCAGCCACGGCATAACCCTGTGGAGCCTGTCACAGAGCAGCTGCCAGACAGAGAGGGTGACACTGCCCTGGGAAATTTACTGCAAGGCGCCTGGAGCCCCTCCTGATGGACAACAGTAATAAATTATGCAAAGGGCCGTGCCAGGTACTTTTTCATTATGAAACAGCACAGCAACAGTTATAAAATATAATGTAGGGAGGAGAGCTGGGGAGGGAGTTGGTTGATTTTATTTTTTTAATTTTTAGGAACCTGTACTTGGTCTGAAAGTAAGGAAAAAATCTGCCTCATCTACCTGTGAGGCCTTTGCTTAAGGTCAATGGAAAGGATTTAGTTTCTTTGGATAAAGCAACAAACATGTTTCCATCATCCCTCTAGATACCTTAGGCCAGATGTGTGGCAACATCAGTCAAAGCCTGTATCCCAACAGCTCTCATCAACACCTTTTATCCAGCCACCAGGAGTCCTACAGTCACAGAATCATTGAATATCCTGAGTTGGAAGGGACCCATCAAGATCATCCAGTCCAACTCCTGGCCTTGCACAGACACTCCAACAATCCCACCCTGTCCCTGAGAGCGTTGTCCAAACCCTCCTGGAGCTCTGGCAGCCTTGGGGCTGTGCCCACTGCCCTGGGGAGCCTGGTCAGTGCCCAACCACCCTCTGGGGGAAGAACCTGGGGGATGGCTTTTTCCATTTTGAGACACAATTACTTTGGAGGAAGCAACCAATTCTCTTCACCTCAGCAGTAGTATATCAAGTTCTTTGATTCTGAAGACAAAAGAAGCTACAAGTGAACCCTCTTGAAAGCAAGAAAGCACCAGGAGTTAAGAATTGCTGTCCAGATGTCTGTCAGGAAGGTCAAGGAAAGTCCTTGGCCACCAAGCCAGGAGGCATCTCTTGACACAGCAGTTTGGGATTTCCCAAGTGCACAGAAAAGAGGTCCACAGGGTAGGGACTCACTGATATCTCAGGTGGGATTAGCAGTGCAAACCTGGACTCATTTAAGCAAAATGTTCCTCAAAATGCCAACAGAAATGAGGGAAGCATCTGACTCCTCCTCCGGCACACATCACAGGGGAGTTGTCCAGCCCTTGGCTCACCAGGTTGTCATTTGCTGCCCCTCAATAAGAAACAAGATGTGAAAGGGACTGCAGTCTCTCTGGCACTGCCTTCCCCCTCCCAGCACCCTCCCTGTCCTACTGCTGCTTCCCATCACTGCAGAACATTTTGCTCCACATCCCCATGGCTTGGGAGGTTTCATTTTTGTCTCCCCCCAAAAATAGCATTTTTGGACCCTGCTATCACCTATGTGGAGGACACTGTCCACAAAATGTTGCTTTTCTGTGAGTGGTTTGGGCACGGAATCAGTTAAGCAACACCAACCCTGAAAGAGCTTGCTCCAGGTGCACTCCCACATTCCCATCTCCCCTTAAAACAAGCCCTTGCAGCCTCTGTGTAATCTGTGCAGGTACCAAAGTGCTACCAGAGGGCAAAGACAGGTCAGCTGCTCGGATGGAGCTCGGACAACACTGCAGGCAGGACAGGACAGAACCTTGTCTATGAGCAGAGGCCCAGGTAACCCAAAATCAGAGAATTACAGAATTGTTTAGGTTGAAAAGGACCTCCAAGATCATGGAGTTCAACCCTTTCCCCAGCACTGCCTAGTACACCACTGACCCACGTCCCCAGGTGCCACATCTACACGCACAGGAGAGGCCGACAAGGCAACACCAGCACCAGTCCCAGCCAGAACTGAGCCTCAGGATCACGTAGGGACAACACTGCAGTGCTCCCTCCTTGCTCCACCTTGAAGCCATGAGAGCAGTGCATGGAGCGCACACAGGTGCCACCACCCCAATGTTGCCATCTCATTTTACTGTTAAGCCACATGCAGCACAATTATTTTAAAGCAACAACCAGTCAAAGTAGGCAGGGGAAGGTGGAGAGGAACATCTCAGAAACCCTTCAGAGTGAGGGGAATGAGAATAGTTATGTGTTATCTGTTAACAATTGGTTAAATAACTAGAAAGTTTAAGCAGAGAAATTGTGTGTGTGTGTGTGTGTGTGTGTGTGTGTGTGACAATGTCCAAGCTGCACTAATAAATTTTGGAATCAACTTGTGCTACAGTGAGGAGGAAGCTGGAGCAAGCTTTTAATAGGCCCCAGACTCCCCTGGGCAGGGGTAACACTTTGACCCCAGCACCGGGCAGCTTCTCATCCAACCACTCTCCCCACAAGACATAATCCTCTGCACAATGCAAGCACAGCAGATCTCCATGGCTGGACCCAAAACTTTGCACTATATGCTTTTTTTTCCAAATACTACCAACCTGACATCTATGTGTAGCTAAAAACACACCAAGGCAATTTTTCAAGTTAGGATCTGCTTCACATGAGCTGGTTTCTTGCTTATGAACACCCAGGTGTGCTGTTCTCCCAAACATTTGATCACTGCCTTCACAGACCTAGACAGGAGCTAAGCCCTTCTGAAAACCTTGTCTCAGCTGCAAGGTTCTTTCTGCACTGTTACACTGCAAAAGATTTTGATTTGGATCTTAAGAACATGTAGAAATGTGTGGCTTCAACAAGCTTAGTTTTTGCTTAGTTCTGCTAAATTATAATGGAGGTGTGTACAGTTGCTAAGCAAGAAATCAAAACACAAGTCTACAGAGCATATAAACCTTTTAGTTGTCTTTGAAAGTACTTTTCTTTTTTTAACTCCTTCAGAGAACTTCTAGACACTAAAACCAAAGCAATTTTATGCTAAGCTTCAAAAGCATTATCTCTAAAAAGGCCAGGATGTATTTTTGTACTTCTCCAATATGGATTTCAGAAAAAGATGTTCTAATCCCAGAAGTAAGGGCTAGACCCCAAGATAAAGAGTATAAGAACAACTGCAGCAGTCCTTCTAGCAGTCTTGCACTCACCCACAGAACCGAGAAGATGCCAGTGAAGAGAGCGATAACCAAGCCCACAACATCCTTCCTTCAGATATTCTTTTCTCCTCTAACCACTCCTCAGCCAGCCCTGGTATCCCTGTATTTAATAACTGTTCCTGGGTTTCACTTCCCTGAACATACCCCATTCTCTGGTCTTGTGAGCTCCAGACCCCGTCACACTGGGGCAGCAGGAGCTCTCCCAACCGAACCCAGCACTTGGCTGGAGCCCTGGGGCTCCAAGGCAGGTTGGACAACACAAACCCAACCCAGCAGCTCAGCTACAGGTGCAGGCTGTCAGAAAAGACAGGACCTGCCACCCATGCCCAGTGCCCTGTCACCACCCACCCTCTCCCCGTCACACAGGACCTGCCCTGCCACTCGCACTTGAGACACAACCTGAGTTTGTTGAACCTGCAGGACCCCATTCAGCGCAGCAGCAGCACAGACCTGCCCATGGCTGGCTCAGGGCGCTCCCATGGGATCCACACACGCTCCCTCCTTGTCTGCAGGACAGCAGATCCTTAATGCCACAACAGACAGATGTGAGCCAGCAGCGGGGTTTGCCCCACACACCTCCACCATGGCCACAAGTGCCCTGCTGCCACATCACAGCTTGTCTCCCAGCACTGGAATTACTCTGCTTTCCAAGGAACTGAAGAAGGAAAACCAAAGAAAAATTCACACTGCAAGGAATAAAAAAGAAAAAAAAAAATCTAAAAAACCGTAAACCAACTTTGGTTTATTTCTATTGCTTTGTTCAAACCTTCCCTTGTGCTGAAATGCAGCAAAAAGGCATCTCTAAGTCCAGTTACTTCTCAGCACCAAAATAATACATTTAATGAGCACTCAGAGGCTTTGCTGAACATCACACCATGGCTCTGCAAACACCAGCTTTTGGACTGATGTTTTTCTTAAAAAAAAAAAACAAAACAAAGGAACAAAAAAGTCTTGTGCACTCAAAAATTCTGGCTTTGTACTGTCTTGCGAAGCATTCAAGAGTAATTAGCAATATGCTGTAGCAATATGAGCATAGGAAGGAGTTCACAATTCCCAATACCAAGACATGCCAGGCATTGCCTAATTACTGGTGTTTCCAACAGAATTTACAGTTTTAACAGCCTGGCATCATCAAACCCTCTTCAGAAAGACACATGGTGATGGCACTCTTACCCAACATTGTCATTCAACTGGCAAAACACCTGAAATGCCAGGAATGAGCTGCTGCTCTGCTGCTGTGCTGGAAAGACTGAAGGTAGGAGGTACCACACCAGCTGAAGGCTGGAGTCAACCAGGGACTTGGGCACAGCACTGCTGCCTTCAGGAGCTTGTCAGAGTGTTGAAACTGCCTCCAACAGCAAATAGCTGACTGACCTCATCATCCTTGTGGATATTTACCCATGTGGCAGAAATCTTCACATTCTTTTTAGCAAAGATAATACAGATTGAAGTGTTACGTCTACATTTCTTCCTGAAAAGAAATGGATAGATGGACACACTGAGTCCAAACCAACAGCCAAGGGATCTGCAGCAAGACACTTCTGCAGCAATCAACAGTAGACTCTGGCTTTGGTACATCAGCTGTTGCAATTCTGAACAAAAAAATTGTATCCTGTCAGTGTAGGGAGAATGGATCTAAGAGCACATTAAAAAATTGTCACTAAAGATCCTGATACAGTCATTCCTAATGCAAGCAAACATGGTGCAGAGAGTATAGAGAAATAAGCAGCTGCAATCATGTTACCTGCAAAGCAGGAAGCTGAGGGTTTTGTGGTTTTCCTTTTCTGTGTGGTTCCAGATAAGTAAAAGTCCAGTGTTCCCTGCCAGGACAAACCTGAGCCTCTGCAGAGCTTGGCTCCAGCACATGGATCACAGTCAGGAGGTGAAACTTCGTGGAGAGCTCTAGTCTCCTTCCACCACTCAGCTCAAAGCATTCTGCTCCCCCAAAGGACACACAAAACCATTCCTTCCCCAGTGCAGGAACTCCAATGACAACAAGTTGCCCTTTTATTGTTACACTTTTTACAACTGAAAAAAAGTGCTTTTTAATATGTATTTATCCTGCAGCACTATTTGCAGGCCCTAACTTCAGGACTGGAGTCTCACTGTAATGTCACACTGAAGAGATCTGCCATCACAGAGACAAGCAGGATCTCCAGTCCCTTCACACCCAGGGTACCCCACAACCAGCAGCCCTGCCTTCCCACACAGGTGCTCAACCCTGCCCTTTTCCCCTGATTAATTTTACTCAGACTGCTGCCCTCCTGCCAGCTGCTTTCACAAGAGTGAGCACAGGAAGGGTGCGAAAGGAACAGCTGCCTCCTCCAGCAGTGCTGCCATTTTTCCACCACCTGGAACCAGAGCATTGAACCCAGGCAGAAAGTTGTAACCCCCCACACCAGCTGTCTCTGCAAGATCTTGGAACACACCCTGAGTAGCTCACCAAAACCAGTGAGTCACCCAGCACCCTCCTCCATAACCCCAACTGCTCAGAGGTGCAAGGGTTCAGCATCCCTGAAGAAACAAAATGGTTCTGGAGTTACAGCTCCCTCCAGCTGCTAATTTCTGTGGCTTCCCTCTCTAGCAGAGCAAAACTTGCTAGGAATTTTATGAATCCCCAGTAGGCCAGAGGGGGTACAAGCCATGGCCACACGTTGTTTCTGAATTTGTATTTACCTACATTTACCTACAAGTCCCACAAGCGTGTGAATGACTCCATGCAGGATCAAACTGCCTGGGAGGAGCAGGAGTATAAATCTGCCTGGAAATGCCAATCCATTTTAATTTTCATTCCTTTCTTTTGAACATCTCACAAGAAGCAGCCAGTGCCTGCCAGAAGTAACATTTACCTGCGCAAGTCACAGCCACTTCTGGGCATCCTCCCTCTATTAAAACTGTTTGCTTCCAAGGCTTTTGGACAAGGAAACAGAGTCTGAACAAGAAGAGGTATAAATCACAGCAAATAATTCAAATTTCTAATTTGTGAACAAAAGCTGGTAAGAATCACATCAACTTTATTCTGATGCTGCTTGAGAAACCCTGAGACACATCTGCAATGAACTGTTTCTGCCTTTCAGGTGGTCCCTTTGCCCTGAGACATCCAGCGGAGACTGGTCAAGCTTTGCCTCCAGCTTCAGGCCCTGCCACATCCACAACCAAGACGTCATATTGAAAAATGCCATTTTCCCTAAAAAATACATATATTCCTAGTTACTGTTGACACCTCAGAGGATTAAGAGAATGAAGCTATTTAACTAAAAGATACATGAATGAATGACAATAAAGAGTAAATTTAATCTCACTGAGGAATACAACAATTACAACTGCACTGAAGTTCCCTACTGAACTAAAGTCACAGACTTCACTACTTTGTGTTTAGGTTAAAAATATTAAAATCAATTAAGAACTGAAACATAAGTTTGCTTGCTACCAGAAAGCAGAATTTAGTATGTCAAACAGCACTCCCAGTTTCCAGTGCCATCCTTTCACAGCCATTTGGAGCTGCCTAGAAGATCTAGTAGTCACTGAGGGACTCACCTCCATCCATCAACAGCACCCTGGCTCACAGGTGCCAGACAGGCACACACCACCATCGGGATTTAATCACACTCCTCACCTGAAGGTGGGAGCACATTTGGGGTGTGCCCTGTCATTGGGCTCGATGCTGGTGTGAGTGGCACATACCCAGCTCTGGGGTTATGGCTGTCCACTCCTCCCCCAAATGCCCTGGGGTGTGAGTGCTCTCCTCACCCTACCATATCCTGCCAGGGTAAACGTCCCACCTCACTGCTGAGTTTCCCACGGCCTACAGGAGGGTGTAGGGCACTGTACACCATCATGGAAAGAGTACCCCCTCCCTCCTCAGCACCCTCCTGGCCACACACTCCCAACCCACTCACCCAGAGGTGCTCCCTGCACATGGAACATGTCGACACTCTTCTTCATCACCTCTCCATTTTTAACACCCACACCACTGTGCACCACAGCTTCCACAGCTCAGCTATCCAGTGCACAAAGAACCACTTCCCTGGGGGTTGGTTGTTTTTTAACCCTCTTGCTACTTTAACTTACTGAGGATCAAAGCTTACACTAGCAGACACAAGAAAGAATGCCATCCAACTGCTCCACATGTTCAAATATTCTTATATTAAAATGTTCCACATATTCAAATGCCCACTTTGAAACTTCATCATATCTCAATTCTGCTGTTAAAGCAAACAACTTACCCCTGTAGCATAAAATACCAGCCTAAAATTGAATGGACATTGGACTCAAGTCAGTTTTAACACTGTTTATGAAGCTCATTAGGTAAGACTCCCCTTTGAGTTGTTCTCGATTCTATTTTATTTTCTTTTCACTTCCTCATATGATAATTGGACTGCTTCCAGTTCTTATTTTGCCCAAATTTATTCAGTGAGAAAACTGTAAGATGGTAATTTCACCAGAAATTAAAAGCATAAAGCAGACTTTTCTTTAGCTTTACATACTGGTTACAAAACAAGGAAAATCATTTGCACCTTGCTATCTGGTGTCTTATATGTTGAGAATCATGGTGTAGGAGAAAATTATTGATAAAAAAAAGCCAGGGTTGGTATCCTGAAAGATCTGCTCTGATAGACACTACCAAAGAAAATATGCCTAAGGAGTATCTTCTAGCACTAGTCCGTTAAAGCTTTAACTGCCTCCATTTATAGGTGCTATGAGAATCACCACTGAGATGATTAAATCCAAGTTCACGTTTCTTGTCAGCAAACAGGGCAGAGATGAGAATCCTACCCTGCTCTGGGAGCTCAGTGCTGGGCCCCACCCACAGCCGGAGCACAGCTCAAAGGGAGCCCTCAGGAAAACATACCTGACCAACCTGCTCACTGCTTCTGTGCCAGGGCCTTCTCCTTTCTCCTGCTCCATTTTCTTGGGAGCAGGCTACCCTCCTCTTATTCAAAATGCTCTGCTCTGCACTGGTGTGGCCTCCTGTGCAGTACTGGGGCAGTTTGGGGCACCACAATGTAAGGAAGATTTGAAGCCATCAGAGACTGTCCAAAGGAGGGAACGAGGATGGGGAAGGGCCTTGATTTGAAGCCGTGTGAGGGCACTGAGGGCACTTGGTGTGTTCAGCTGGAGAAGAGGAGACTGAGGGGAGACCTCACTGCAGTTCCAACATCCTGGGCAGGGGCAGAGGAGGGGCAGGGACTGAGCTCTGCTCTGGGGGGACCAGGGACAGCACCCAGGGAATGGCTGGAGCTGTGTCAGGGCAGGGGCAGGTTGGATCTCAGGACAAGGGTCTTCCCCCAGAGGCTGGTTGGGCACTGACCAGGCTGCCCAGGGCAGTGGGCACAGCCCCAAGGCTGCCAGAGCTCCAGGAGGGGTTGGATGATCCTCTGGGGCACAGGGGATGGGCCTGTGCAGAGCCAGGAACTGGATCCGTGTGGGTCCCTTCCAACTCAGCATATTCTGTGATTCTGTGAATAACACACACAGCACCCACTGAGCCCCCTAAACACGACCTGCCAAGCACAGGATGGCTGCAAGCTGTATTCCATGCTCACTTTTGTTGCTTTTACACAACACTTTATTCCATGTTTAGGTCTCACATGTCCCTTGAAGAGCGCTTTGTACCCACCCCATGGTTTAGTAAATACCAGGTCAGAAAGATTTGCAAGTGGGTGCACGACAGCATAAAAAGTGACACAAAGTTGATTCATTATCAAAACAAAACCAGAGAAAGGAGCTGAAGGGAAGTCTAATAAAAGCCCAGCTCTCACTGCCATGGAAATACAATAGCTGTCACTCCAAAAAGTGTCACTGCACACATGCACAACATTCTTTCTTTTTTTTTAAAGTAGCCAAAGCACTAAATCAGCCTGTGAAAATGCACTTGTTCATGTGTTCATGGTGTTCCTCTAAAGCTACACAATTTTTTAGGAGAAATGAAATTACATTGGGAGGGGACCTTTACATCAAAGTCTGGGAAATGCACTTCAGTCCGGAGGTTTGCAATCCTGATGGAAACAGCAAAAAAAAAACCACTGAAAAGACCCTGACCCTTTTATTTTCACCATACAGACTTGCCAACAAAAAAAATGGGAAAAAAGTACCCCTGGGAACAACCCTGTCCCCACAGCGGGCAGAGCTGGGTGCAGGCAGGAGGCCAGTTTGGAAACAGAGAACAGCTTGGGCTGGTGCCTGGGCAAGAAATGCCACGGGACAGGGATGTGCTCAGCTACAGGAAAGGGACCTCAGCCACAGGAGGTCTGGCGCCGTGTCCCGCTGCCTTCAGAGATGCATCCCAGAACACGGCAGAAGCTGCGAGCCAAAGGCTACTCTCTTTAGGACAGCAGGAAGTCGGTTCCATTGCAAATTTTCCCCCTCATTTCACAGTTTCTTAATACACCAAGCAGTTCGTGCCAAGGTCTCCCAAATCCAGGTTAGTGGAACATGAACACACCTCATGTCACAGGTAACAGCAGTTTTGCCAAATTATTCACTAAGGCAAAGCTGCCAACATCAACTGAGACGCTGCTGTTTTCCTCTGAAAGAGCTGTAGAGAGCTGGGGATGAAATCCTGCCACTTCTCAATGGCTTACAAGACAAATTCAGACACCTGTGCTACATTTCTTTCATTTACAACAAGCAGAGGATCTGCAAAGCATCCCTCTCCACTAAACAGCTTTGATCTTCCAGTATGGAGAACAGCACTGGCTTTTCCTTCTCAGAAAAGAAAAAAACAGATTAAAGACGTTCTGGAACAAAAAAAAAGTGGATGCACAGCAGAAACCACCCCTTAATGGGAGAGCACAACAGTTTCATGCCAGCCTATGCCAAGTCCAGCCAGACCCTTCCTGTCCACTGCAAGCGCCACCAGTTCCTCCCCAACAGTTACCGAGCACTGACTGATGACTTGAAAAAATAAATTCATTAAAACCCAACAGCTCCTGTCATTCTCATTAACAACTAAGAAACATGACCCACAGAAATTGCCAATGAAACAGAAAACTGTTAAATGGGTAAAAGACTACACAAAGGTATTCATGCTCCTGTCATCCTTTCCTTCAAAATACATGTGACATTTGCATAGAACATGCACAAAGTCAGCAAATATACTCCCAGCAGTTTAACAACTGGTTTAAAGAGAAAACTGCAATTAAAATACACTCTGGGGTAATTAAAGCAAACAATATGTATCAGTCAACAATATTTTTAATGGAAAAAACATCAAAATCTGTCTTTGCTGTAAATCACTTTTGCCAGGCACAAATGAGGTTTGTTCTGTCAAAAGAATCTTCTTAAGTGCTTTCCTAGTAGCTCACTTCTTAATTCACCTGGTTAAAGTCTATAGGGGAAAAATGCCCCCAGTCCCTTTCAGCAGCTCTCCAGCCATGGCTCTGCCAGCAAGAAGGTCCCAGATTTGGCCCCCACAGCTCATCACAGCCTCCCCCAATCCCACCCAACAGGCTGAACTAGGCCCCCTCCTAGCTGCTCACTCTCCCAGCACCTCACCCATTAGCTTAAACTTCCTGCCAAGGACATTTCATCTTTACCTTCAAGGGTTTTAAAATATCAGAGGGCAGGATTAGCCTGGACATGAGGAAGAAATGTTTAGCGATGAGGGTGATGAGGCCCTGGCACAGGTTCCCCAGAGAAGCTGTGGCTGCCACATCCCTGGAAGTGTCCAAGGCCAGGTTGGATGGGGCTTGGAGCAACCCGGGCTGGTGGAAGGTGTCCCTGCCCATGGTAGGGGACGAAACGAGATAAGGTCCCTTCCAACCCATACTTTTCTATGATTCAATGACCAACTGTGGGGAACAGCCAACTGTTCCATGTTTTACCCAGATTTCCAAAGCAGCCAGGGAAACAGGCCAACAACCCTACAGTGTGTGAGCAGGCACTCACTCTTCTTTCTCCCTTAGTGAAACCTTCCCTGGAGTAAAACTCAGGCAACAACTCTGGGTGTTCAAACCACGATGACCTACAATCAGATGCACAACAGCAGCTGTTCCTACAGAAACATATTTCATTTCCATCACAAGTCTTGGAGATGAAGATCTCCACTAGGCAACACTTCAGGAGCTCCTCAGCCTCAAAAGCATTGTGGACACAATGCTGAATTTTCAGCTGCTCTGGTGTATCTTTTGCATTGTTAAGGCAAACTGTGGTGCTCCACTGGCAGCTCCTCTGTGGCAGAGGGGCTAAAGTGTTGGTTTAGAGGGGTTTTTTAACGCCTTTTAGCCTCTTGGGTCTGCATTCCTGCCTCCAGGCATAGGAATCAAAATTATTTTAATGGAATCATTTTACAGCCTTACCAGCCATGAACCTCTGGGCAGGGTCCCTGTCTGCCCACGCTGTGCGGGGAGCTCAAAGCACAGCAGGTGACAAACCACCAGCACACCACTGCTTGTGGGACAAAATAAGGATTCCAGAGCTGGAAACACAAATTTTTACTCCAAAACTGACAAGGTCAGAAAGTCACAGTGATGCTGGAGGGATTTTTGTCCCCTGCTCTCTGGAAGCCCCTCAGCAGCAGCCCGGCCCTGTGCTGCCAGCAGCTGTGCTGTGCAGTCTCCTGCCACCAGCAAAGCAGTTTCCACGTTTTCTTAAGTTATCCGATAGCCAACACAGTGAATTGAGCTGGTCACAAAGGATTCACTGGTTTTGGTGCTCAGCTTGCAGTCACCTGAGAGCCCCTTCACTCCTGCAACGGGAAAATAACAAAAACCCTTCCCTAAGATCCCATTCATTACCAGTTTGCTTCAGGGGCTACCTACCATTAGACCCAGCTGCCAAGCTCTGGAAAACCTCATTATTTTGCAAAACCTTCTGATGACAAAACCTTTTTATTTCCTTTTTTCCCCCCCTAAAATATCATTTATTCAGAATTTTTTGTTTTGTAGCAGACTTCAACCCCTCCATCACATACGGACTGTCTATGCCTGACAGAAGATTCCAGCTTCAGCTGTAAAGCACTGCTGGGGAAGTAACTCAGCTCCTGCAGAAGCATCTACAGTCTTTTTAATATGCCAGACAATCGGGAATTGGCAAAAAGACTGACACAAAAGCAAACCATTGACCTTATAAATATTAATCAGTCTTCTTAGGCTGCCATAGTTCATATGAACCACTGGGTGCCAGTTGTTCCCAGCAAGACCCATCTCTAATTCAGTCTCACCTGCAGAGCCATTAACACAGCTCCCTCACCCAGATGCCTCCAGGCCACAGATCCCTGGGGTAGACACTTCCACCTCTTTTCACATCTCAGTCACTGTCCTCTCATATATTCACCAGAAAGGTCTATAAATCCAACTCCAACCCTGCCACACAGCTCTAGCTTGCAAAAGAGGTTTGAAATTCCTGCTTCAAACATCAAGTTTCCTAGATATCTGTACACCCTTAATATCTTTCTTTTAGCTCAGAATAAACAGATGCTTTCCAACCCTGTCCTAGGGGAGTAATTCTGACATGCAGGCTCGCCCTGTGCTGGAACACTGAAGCAAAGATCTTTCTTAGCTTTTCCAAAACAGAAAAGCATCAGTCTGTGAAAAGTTATGACCAACAAACGATTTTCTATATAAAATACCTCAAAAGAAATGTCTCTGAACAGTGATCACAAAATATATTGAGATAAAACCCACAGATGTTTAAAAAACATTAATAGTTATCTCTCCAGATATTAAAACTGCTGTAACAAATAAGCATATTGAGTACAAACAAAAAAATCTTTATGTAAATTGAAAGAAATGCAGAGTCACAAGATTTCTACAATTCAGATTTAAAAACCAACCAAACAAAAAAACCTACAAAAAATCCATGCAGAGCCTTGGTACCTAATACAGTTCCTATCTTACTGCAGCAGGAGTTTAACTAGACATCTGAGGCAGCGACAGAAACTAGAGAGATGAACTCTCCAGAGCTCCCCGAGTCCCAGGGGCCACACACAGCATGGGAGACCCTCACACCACTTCTGGGAATGAGGTCTCTGACCTCTTCCCTTACAAAGGGGCAGGACAAGAAGGAACCCACAAGAGTATGTAGTGCCCATACCACCCATGCTTGAGATTTGAGGTATCCACCTGTAAGCTGAGCATAGGTACCTTCACCCTCACCACCAGAGAAAGCACCTGGTCTTAACTCCACAGAAGTTTTAACAAGTGCAAGGTCAAACCCCAATGGCAGCAGCTGGTGTTGGTGGCAGTTTAGGAGGCAGCAATGCCCTGGGCTCCATCCACTCCAGCCACAGGCAGTGTCTCCGTATAGTGACACAGTGCTGCTGTCGTGTCACAGGCAAAGCAGAAGGCACACAGCCACCTCAACAATTGGTGACCTTTTCAGAAGTTTAAATTCAGCTCTTGGTGCACAAGCATGGTGAGAAATGGGGGCTTCCTCAGGAGCAGGAATAGCTGGTTAGTTGGAAGAAAAAGCAAATTCTTAGTACCAATATTTATAAAAAATTAAGGATTAAGCTAAAAAAAAAGGCATAGCTTTCTTTGTGCTTTTTCACAGAAGTTTCTCTGAAAGTCTTAAGCAAAAGAGACCATTTCTCAGGCATTCACTCAAAATCAAAGGAGAGTATCACTATTAAGAATATCCTTTTATGCTTCAATATCTACTCTAAAATCATAGATAAAATTGATCTTCTAGATCGAACTTTAGACTGTGCTGCTTTGAGTAGAGAGCAATCCCATCATGTCAGGATCCAACATTTTATATTGGTTTTATAAACCAACCTTAAGGGGTGGCATAGCTCAACACACCAGCAACGGGACCAGCACCGGCACCTCGAAGGAAAGGAGTGGACCAAGGTATTGTGTGGAGTAACAATTAACAAACTTTAAGACTGAAGAGATTGTTTTATCCCCAGAAAACTGAAGGTTTGCAGTAAATCTGCCCATATTAAGCAGTATTTTAAAACAGATGGTCCAGCTGCTCATGCTCAGGCGATTTCCCACAAAAGCCCATCTCTCCAGCACTGCCACCACTGCACAAGACCAGAGCTGGGAAAGCACAGCATTCCACACCTCCATTGAAGACTCCTGCCCAGAGCAGGGGAAGACACAGGCCATGGCTTTTTGAAATATTCCCCCACAGGTGCTGCTAATTACAGTTCCCCTGTGCAACAGCAACCTCGGCAAGCAGCACTGCCCACTGCCCCTTTGCCCCCTGTGCAGAGCTCGGGGCCCCCTCCTCGCCCCTGCCAGCAGCAAACCCAGGCTCACAGAACATCCCAACAGTTTGGGTGGGAAGGGACTTAAAGCCCATCTCATTCCACCCCCTTGCCATGGACGGGGACACCTTCCACCAGCCCAGGTTGCTCCAAGCCCCGTCCAACCTGGCCTTGGACACTTCCAGGGATGGGGCAACCACAGCTTCTCTGGGCAACCTGTGCCAGGGCCTCCCTACCCTCACAGGGAAAAAATTCTTTCTAAGTAAAGAATTTATTCCTGATCACACCAAACAACCACACTGCAGACCTGGGTACAGATCCATTGCTTGACACAAGGGGCAGGTCATGGCAAAGCTCCAGCTCCTTGAGCAGTGACAACAACCCAGCACTTGAAAGAGGCAGGTGTGCTCCAGCAGGCTCTAGCAGTGCAGGCACTAAAGCCACATGCATGGGGAATTTGGCACTGTCACACTCTCGGAAAGCAGCAAGCTTGTTGTTTCTGACCCTTTTACTAGGGTAAATAACTGGAGGCAAACAAAATTTCTCTGCTAAAGAAACAAGCACCATAGAGTCTCTCAACAAAGTATCCCCAAGTACACTGGATTTTGAAAGTTCTTGGAAAAATGCTGAACTGCTGCTGCAGAGGGCAGGAGGGCCCTCAGTACAGAAGGAGCCTGTGAGTCTGCCCAGCTAATCCCCGTGGTCTCACACTGGGTAACAGAAGACTGTTGCAAAAATATCAGCCAGTGGCCCCAACTCGGATCCAGCTATCTTCTTCCCTTGCCCTTGTCCCCATTAGCTCCTTCTCCCTCTGAGCTCCCAGTAAAGGGAACACACCAGTCCTGCACACAAAAGCATCAAGAGTCCTCCTGGCTCCTGCAAGGCTCCTAATTTTTTGCTGAGAGGATGAGAGCTGCATGACCTTATATCAGTGATGCAACAGTCACCTCTGCTCGTGGCACCAGTGCAGCTTGGGTCTGCTCCTGGTGCTGCTGCCCTTGGCGGCATCTGGGGAAAGGGGGAAGCTGACGTATCAGCCTGGCCCTGCTGGCCACGTTTTCTGTTCCATGCAAGGCCATCAGTAAACTCCAGAGACAACAAGAACTTTGAAGTTATTTGCAGTAACTTCCCATTAGCAGGAACAGAACACCCATATTCTGCAAAGGGGAACAGAGCCTGGTTCTTTGCCTAGCCCAAGGCACACCACGGCAGGAGTACCATCACACCCTGAAACACCTCTGAGGAGCAGGCATTACAGAGGGAGCTGCATGTGCTTGTTGAAGATGCCACACTAACAGCTACACAGGTGTCATGAAATCACCATGGTCTGGTAACAGAAAGAACATCCACAGCTAATGACGTTGTCTCCTGAAAGCCAAGAGTCCAAACTGCTTTTAAAGATGAGCTTGATATGCTTATGCATGAGGTAGAACAGAGTAACTAGTGGAGACAAAATATGACACTTATTGCAGGATTCCTGCAGCACCAAGCTTGCCAGTCCCCCCTTCAGGGGGGAGTAAGAGCATTGGCTGGGCTCTGGCTGATCCCAGAAGAGTGTGTGTGCACATGAAGTGCAGACACAATTCGTTCACTGCATTTCTATCTGTGATTATTTTTCTTTTACTTTCAAAGAGACTTGCAAGGGTCTTTGTATTTTTTTGAGTTGTAACACGGACCAGAGCATATCAAAGCCATAGTCATCTAAAACAACTGCCATACTTGGGACTGAGAAAACTTTTCTTTCACCATATACAGGTTACCATCAAATCATAGAATCATCAAGATTGGAAGAGACCTTTAAGATCATCAAGTCCAATCATCAATCCAGCACTGCCACTATAACCCCTAAACCACTACACCATATCATGCAGTGCCAGATCCAGACATCTCTTGAACATCTCCAGGGATGGTGATTCCACCACTTCACTGAGTAACTATTCCAATGCCTGGCCACCCAAACAGTGAAAACATTTATTCTAATATCTAATCTGAATCTCCCCCGTCTCAGCTTTAGGCCATTTTCTCTGGCCCTCTCACTGCAGACATGGCAAAGAGACCAGCCCCCACCTCACCACAACCTCTTTTCAGAAACACAGAGCGTGTGTTTTCTAAACCTTTCACAAGCCTTGTTGCCTTTTGCTGGAACATTCCAGTATCTCCATGTCCTTTTTAAAGTGAGGGGCCTTGTTCAGGGGCCTTGCCCATATGAAGCACTGGGCAAAAGTACTTCACAGGATTACTCTGAAGTTTTTTTCACAATTACCATTTCTGCGACATCCAAAGCACTGGGAATAGCCTCTGCATCACAAGCTGGAATTTTATGCTTTAGCTATAGGTAGAAACTTGGAAGAAAAAAAAAAAATATTGCTGTGAGCCTGCTGCAAATGCAGAGAATGCTGGAACCCACAGTGAATGGGGACACATGGGTTAGCCATGCCAGGGACCTCTCTGGGTGTAACCCTGACTGAGCAGTCCCTTGTTTCCCTGGCACGTGGGTCAGTGTTCCTCCAGGGCAATAAAGCAGCAGCAACTCCTGCCAGCTTGGATGAAAATGACCCAATCTTCCCCTTTACCAGCTCAACTGCCATGGAGCAACCAGTATTGGCTTCTAAATCCGCAACTTTGAACACAATGCCTGAAGGGACAGCACGATGTATTATTACACCCTCAGTTTGTGCATCGCTCACAGGTGTGGACATCAACCTGTTGAAGAACATCATCACAGAGCGTTATCTGTGTTTGGTTTGGGTCTCAAAGACTCATGACAGCCAGCACAGGATTATTATGTGAACATGAACACTGGGTAGTCTGAGCTCTGCTGCCACAATATCACTCAGATTTGAGAGGGAAACCCAAAACAAACCTTCCCAGAAAGCTTCTATTTACTAAATGGAAATCCCACTGTGGACAAGTAGGTCCTGGACTGTGTCCCACGTGCTGTGAGAGCAGCACAGTGCCCTGGCACAGTGCAGGGTGCAGCTCAGACCTTTGGCAGCTGAGTGATGAAGCAGGTTCCCTGCTACCAGTTCAGTTCCAGACTCCTGTTCACGTCAGCCCTGACTAAGGCCTGTCTATATTAAAGCAAATGATCAGCACAGAAATGTTCTGGGCCTTTGCTGAAATAAACCCTGCATTCACACATTCTTCATCTATTGTATTTCTGTAGAGCAGGAAAAAAGCAGCCATACTGACAAACCAGACTCGGAATTTCTTCAAGTCACAGAAGATCCCAAATCATGTCCATGATGGGGAAGCCAGGCAAGCCCTCCCACACAACCGTACAGACATGGGCAACAGACCAACTCCCCTCACTCCTGTCTCAACCTTTGCCACTTGCTGAGAAGAGCCTTCTTCCGTTTGCTCAGCTGCAATCCTCATCAGCAGGATCAGCAGAAATAAATCCACAGGAACAGGCCAGAGAGTAAATTCTTCTTCCCAGCCCAGGGGACATCTAGCACTGATACACAGTGGCAATGCTTCTGAGAAAGGGTATCTGGCCACCACTCTAATGAAGCCAGCTGGGGGGATAAGCTCCAGGATATTACTCCAATTCTCTTCAAAAAGAAATAATTAGAAATACATTTTAAAATTGGTTTTGGATTTCCAGGAGAATGCTGGCAGGCTTGTTCAGATATTCCACAACATGTGACCCCCGAACAGAAAGAGCTCAACTGCCAAGCTGCTGCCTAAAGCATCTCCAAACCTTCACATCCAACCCTTTCTTCTTCCAACAGAAGTCCGAGCTCACTCACAATTCTTTTGTGTAAACTTGCCTGCAAACTTACACCACAATGTCACACTGTCTAGTGACAACAGCTGGGCTATATCAGATCTGAAAGCAGAGAGCTGACCTCTACTTTTCCCCAAATCACAAAGGAAACCAGCTTTAAAACACTTCAGTCTCCACGTGCTGACTGATCTCACTAACCCAAGGCAAAAAGGACTTCGGAGAATAGACCAAATCTCCTCAACTCTGAGCCACAAGTCTTGGCCAGCATTATACAGAGCCATCTTCACCATCCTCCCCCTTCCTACCCTCTGCCTGTCCAGGTTTCTGAGTGGGACAAGAGGAAAGAAGAGGACATCAAAGGTAAGATGAGGTTTCCAGTGTTTGACACAAGCTCAGATCCTGAATTGACACCACTCAGGAGGGGAACTGGTCTTACAGGAAAACTCAGACATGGTCCTATCGCCCTCCAGAAGGGATTACCAAATGCAATGCTTTTATCTTGGTCCACAACCCCTCCCAGGTCAAACAACACAGCCATATGTTTTTAAGGGAAACTGTTTTATCTCTGTCCACAAACCTCTTAAAAGTACAAACACTTTGCTCTCTGGTCCAAAAGCAAAGTGATGGCTAATTCAGTTCAGAGAATTAGGTCCAAAGCAAACCATACAATCCTTTTGGTCCACAGAAAAAAATTAAGCCTAGACAAAAACAGATAAACTCCCATTCAGCTCAGCTGTCTGCTCCCAGCAGCTGTCCTCCTTATGCCACAGGGCATCTCCTGAAGCACCTTGGAAGGATCAAATAAATTATTCAAAACGTAGACTAATTCCTGGCTCTTGGACTCTTCGTTTGCCCCAGGACCAGCAGCGCTGTCTGCTTCCTGGAGGGCTGGCCCCACCTCCGGTAAAGGGCAAACACAGAGGCTTCGATTTGCAAAAGAGGAAATCAATTTAGCAGCTAATAAATACACAATTTGTGCAATACATATACTCACTTCTCCCTTGATGCTCATGCAGAAGTTAATGGGCCATACCCTGCTAAGCACAGTCACTGCACTCTGCAGTGCATGGCAGTTCAGCTCACCTGAGAGGAAAGCTGGGAGGGAGACAGGCAGCAGATGCTTGGCAATACCATGTTGTACTTCCTCACTAACAGCAATTAGCAGAGATCCAGCCACGGAGGGCTACAGCCCGAGGAGTCAAGGTCACACATTTTGGAAGATGCTCTGCAGCATCACATGATGCTCCTGACACAAATCCAGGCCAACAGTATCTCACAGGCCCCATGCAGGATCTGTGCAGGCATGGAGCAGGCACTCAGCAGGTCTGCAGAGAGCTCCAGTGGGACTGTGTTTGTCAAGTCTGATCTCTGAAACAGTCACAGACCATGCACAGGAACTTAAACAAATCTATGGCACCTGATAAAAAAATCACAGTTGCATCTTTCCACCTAACCATAAGGAGGTAGAGACGTGTTGCACCACAGGACTAATTTTGAAGAAACGGTCACCTAAGCAGACCAAAAAATGCTCATCATGGAGATCTTCAAGATCTAAAACTTCCCCTGAAACAAAAGAAATCCCAGTAAGATTGCAGATGCCCATAAGAACCAGATGAACCTAACCTTAAAAAAAAGTGGAATGGAAAGTTTAGAAACAAAGTCAGTGCCACAGTCTGTTCAGAACGATGACTCCTGAATGCGCAGGCTGACACAAAGTTTTACTGCTGTGGCTCAGGCAGCTCAACTGCTGAGGCAGAGCAAGTTTTCAACTCTCCCTGCCTCCCTTATCATCATTTCCAAATGTATTTGGCTGCCAAAGTTTATCAGTCTTCTTTCACATCCTTTGGCTTAAAACATTTCCCTGCTGTCCTCTGTGTGCTCCGGGTTTACCACATTAAATCGCAGGAAGTTCAAGTCTCTCCCACTGCAAATCTCCCTGCAGTCTATCCTTCCCTTCAACTTCAGGAATGGTCTCGGAAAAAAGACCAATTCACTAAGGCACAGTTCCCAAGAGGTAAAAACACTGGGATTAAAGGCAAGAAGGAAGCTAATGAGCCCCAATAGGGTGCTCTTCTACCTGTAAAGGTCAATGTACACCAGAGAGCTGCTTCTCACACTCACTGCTTCTCAGTCCAATGCAACTGGGGAAATCTGCTTCGTTCCTGACAGGTAAAAATACACACAAAAAAACCCCGAAAACCAAACAACAAACCAGAAGCCACATGAACTACTCAAGCCCACTTCCACACAAAAGATAGAAAAACAGCATCTGGGGAGGCCGCACAAATGATTTTGGCAGCGGCACAGCAGCTCCTCAGTGAGTCAGAAGCATCAGGCTGTCCCGGGCAGCACACACCTCTGCCCTGCCAGCAACGCCAGCTATGAGTGCTGGCTGACACAGCGTCAGCACCCAAGGGAGCCTGCAAGGGGACCAACTGACTCGGGCTTAGATCAGTTTAGCAGGCACAGGATTTAGGATAAGCATACACCCCTATGCCATACTCGCATGGTTTGACAAGTGATGGAGCCAAGTCACCATGTTCTCCACCTGCCTCCAAGAAGGTGGGTCTCCTCCCTCCTGCCACCCCCAGTAGCATCGTTCTTCCCCGTCCCCGCTCTGCAGCTCAGAGAGCTGTGCCCCTACGAGGGGAAGGCCTGTTCTGAGCTGGGACTGCTCACAGGGCCAGGGGACAAACACGGCCCCAAGGAGGGAGATGCCTTCAAGGTGAATAGAGGAGCTGCCTGTGTTAAAAATATATGTATGTAAAAGGTACATCTGTACCAGCACTTCCAGTCAGTTCAAATCTGGAAGCACAGGACCACCCCTTCAAGAGGCTGCCACACCACACATGGTGTCACCTGCAGTGGCAGTTTTCCAAGCATCTTGTACACAGTTTATGTAAGTCCACCTAGCAAACCTCAGCAAGAGACCTGTAACAGAGATAACTTGTCCAGCAACTCAGCAGTAGTATAAGGAGGTGGGCTGGGGGTAGAAAACAGGGTGCAGAGTCACAGCAAAATTTACTTTGCCTTGTTCAGACAGTCAGAAGAATCACAAGTGAAAACCAAAGAGAGCTCCAAGGTTGCATAAATCCTTCCTGCCATCCCAGGAAAATGAGATGAAATCCACTCTCCCTGCAATTTCATGCTTTATGGACAATGACTTAACCCCTTGGCACCTTCAGGATAACTCAGAGCACTGCTCATTGATTTTGATAATTAAATATTTCAATATTTTAAAAGCCCCTGAACACCCAAGTGAGTGCCAACCGTGAGGGGTGAGCCTCACACTTGTGTTCAGACACCCTCCAAACACAAGTGCTAGCGTCATCAGAGGGTCATGTGCAGACGGAGGGATAACAAACATGCAATAGCTGTTCCACTCTTAGTCCAGCACAGGCACAGTATCCAAGTTATCTACGAGCTGAGCCAAAGAAACACAGACGAAGTGTCTCTCACCAAGCATTTACCATGAGCAACAAGTACACATTAACTAATCCAGTTATAGCAACACACCTTTTTGAAAGGAAGACCTTTTTCCCTGCTCAACGGGCACTGCACTATCATTTAACCATGGCTCACACAACCCTTCTGCAATCAAACAAGTCCACAACATGAAAAGAAACCTGAGTATCCAGAAGACAGACAAAAGCCCTCTGCAGGGAATGCCAGCAGCCTGGAATAACACTGTGCAAGATTCACATTACTGAGGGCATTGGCCAAGGGAGCAGCAGCAGAACCGCACAGGGAGAACCAAAAAACAGAAGCCAACCAATCCTATGTAAAACCAGCTTAAAAATTAATAACTACTGGACCAATTGACTTAAAGACACAGATTCTTTTGAACTGGTATCATTAGAGGGACTCAGTTTCTCATTGCAGAAGAGATGTTTCAGCCCAACAACCATACATGACCAGGATCAACACAGGAATCCCCAAAACATTTTTTCATCTCTCCAAAGCCAGCAGACAGACTGCACAATAATAATAATCCATCCTGACCAGAATATCCATGAAAAAGCCCATACCCCAAGGTGACACCTCCTGAACAACAATGAAAAGGTTCAGCCCCAAAATCAGGCAGGTTCTCCTCTGCCTGCTGTTGCAGCACAGCAATCCCCACCTCCTTGAGTGGATGCTGCTGTCTCAGCACGTGCAACACGGCAAGGCAAGGGCAACACTCACATCCACATCTAAGGAGGTATTTGAATACAATGCAGCCCATTTTAAATAAGGTACATGAGAGCTGGGAACATCACTAGCACCTTTCCAAAGCTGGTCCAAACCCGTGCACTCCAGCCTTTGTGAGAGGATGCCAGAAGCATCACATCCATTCAGAGATTTTAATTTCTTTAAATGTCACTTCAGTGAAGCCTGGATGGACATTTCCTGCAGGTTCCTACCCCGTGGAGCAGAGCACTACACAAACACCCCATGCAGCCTCTCCCCCTTGTGCAGTTTTCCTTTTCAGCCTCCACAGGCTAGAGCAGCTCTTCCTCCATTGGGAAGCAGACCTCCACTTTTAGTTTCACATAAAATCTTATCAAGCCTAAATCCAGCAGAAGACACCTGACTTCAAAACAGTGATCATGTCCATCCCAGTTGTATGACACTAACAAGGTGTTTGTGTGTCTTTGATACATGCAGAGCTTGATGTGGTAATACGAGATTCCTGTAAGCAATGCTTCACTGCATACACACAAATTTAATTTAGGGGACTCCTCAACAACATCAATTTTAGAAAGTACACATTTTGACTTTTTTTTTTTTTGCTTCCTCTCAAAACTCATCTTTCTCTTGCAGGATGACACTGGCAACAGTGACTTCCACACCTTTTGGTTTCCTCAAATCAGCATAAAATAACTGAAAAGGCCTTCCAGGTCTGAGGAGACTAACTAGTACTTTGGGGCTGCCCCTTTAGCAGGAAAACAAGAATATCAGTTGATTACAATTAAACCAAAATAGAAAGCCAAAATGCCAAACATATGTTCACATGCCAGTACAGTCCTGCATGTACAGGTGTACGCCAAGACTCAAACACAAAGCAGACATAGCCACAGGATTCATGCAGGAATAAACTGAGGGCAAAAATGAACTGAAATACATTGGTTTTCTCACCACACAACTATCTTCACCTTTCATAACAAATGCAAACGTGTCCAAGTAGACGCACACCCAACAATCTGCCAGTGTCAGCCTGCACAAGTGCTGTCTGCTAACACATACAGGTTTGATAATTCCACTGAGGGCAAAAGGAAGTGCAGGCACCCTCTGATTGTATTCAATCAGTTCCCATCTACTGAAGACACAACTCACTTGGCCGATATTAGCATAAGAACGGGTAATTAATACACAGGGACAGATAATGCTTATTTTACTACCTACTAAGGACAGGGGTTAATTCTTCCCTCCAGTCCCCTCTTTTCTTATCTTGTTCTTTTCCATCTTCCTTGTTTTCATATCTACATCACACATTTCATTTTACCTGGCCGTCCATACACTGCTTCATATCTAACCTGCTGCTCCTTCACAACCCCCGCACCTTCCCACTGACTCCTTGCTCCCCAAATTACCTTCTGAGGTTCCCTAAGCAAAATGCCGTGTTTACATCGCTGACTCCTCTCACTTTCTCCACCCACCGTGCCCCTCTGCTCAGAGAGGCAAGTACCCCTGCCAACCTTTTGACAGTGCCCACTCTGTATCCCAGCATATCGGATATCTCACTCCTCTCCTCCTGCCAGACCTGGGTCCACCTTCTGCAGTGGGGAGGGGAGCTGCTCCAGTCGCTCAATGCACTCACCAAGGCAGCACCACAGCAGGGGAGGACACAGGAATCATGGCATCTCTTACTGAATTCCTGTACCAAGGATCGCTCCAGTCACAAATGGTTTCAAGAAATATTCTGCTTCCCCCAGCGCTGCTGCAGGAGCCATAACCACCCCACTGGCACGGTTACACACCCACACCAAACCCACCTGACCGGGGAACTAACAAAGTCCATCGCACTGCTCACCAGTTCCATCACCCACCAAACACGAACAACTCCCAAGCCTTAAAAAGCCTCCCAGCAGCTCTTTTCCATCATGAAGAGAAAGGTACAGGGCAGAGCTTCCTTATAAACAGGCAGAAACGGATCACCCAACTCCAGTAAGTCGCTGATGTCCTGAATGGCACCCAAGGGTGAGCCAGGGAACACAGTTCATCTCCTCATGCACTCAGATACCTCTTGGCAACCTCCCTGCCCAGGCTCCTTGCCTCATATCCACAGAGGACTCTCTCAACAGAGAAAGACCTCCACTGATTTTTGCTAAAAACAGAAAGGTTATGGCTAGAGTCAGGTACAGAGGGCAAAGACATCAAGGAGGGAACAGACAGGACCACAGACACATGTGAAGGGAACTGAGAATCCCGAATTACAGCTGAACAGGTCAGGAATTCCCACCCAACACAACTGAGCCATCATGTACACTCTGAGAAGTACACATATAGTAGTTATGCTGGGCTTTTGAGAGACACCAGAGCATACCATGTAGCAAGGATCAGGAGAAGTCCCAGTTGCCTCCAGTCTTCCCAACACCCAATGTAGGAGTTGAGTCCATAACAGCTCCTGTTTGGTACTGGAGTTAGGACAAGTGACTCCACACGTTGTAATTAGAATCAAAATTCTCCCTATGCCTTGAAATTAATTATATTTTTAGATTTCATACCATTATTCTTCAAATGATCATTTTCTTCATAATGTGAGGAGTAAAGACTATTACTAATTTTGGCAATGAGAGAAACACAAAATTGCTCCAATTACAGTTTGAGTGTTGTTTTTTTCTTAAATCACTCTTCAAAGTATGGTATCCTACCTCCCACAGAATCTGTTTTCTCCCCAAAACATCCAGGACACCAAATATTTGGAACTGCTCCCAAACTTTAACATTACATAAGTAAGAAGGACAACAACTCTTTGCACTAGCAGCCACCGTCATCCAGACAGTCTCCAGTGTGCATGCAACAAATATTTAAAAAATTATGGATTAGGATCTATTTTAACACTTAGAATTCCATATCTCCTTTGTCTCTTAGCTGCGCCTTGAACACAACACCAGGAACCGCACTGGCCGGCAGACCTTTCGGGAAGAAATGAAGCTCTAGGTCCTCTGGCACGGCAGCTAATGCAGGCAGCCAAGAGAAGACAAGAGCATGGAGCCAGGGCACACAGAACACTAAGGACAAGAAGACCTGAAGCAACCCCTTGCTTGATCATGAGGTCTGAGGACCATGGCTGCACTGTGAGCCCAGCACGAGGACAGCACAGTGTCCCCTCATCTCCATATGGTCACCTCCATAAGGAAGACTTTAGCCTGCGTGCATCAAAAATGCAGCAGAATATCAAATTAAAAACAAAACAAGGTGACCTGTAGAGACCTTCTGGACCCACTGCCCTAGCCCCAGACATCAATGTGATGGGCCTCAATTTTCACAAAGACTTCTCCCCTGTACCACCACCCTCCAACTACCCCCAGCCCCGGCCCCTGCTGCACACCCTGATAGCAGATCCCCCTTATGAAACTGCCAGTCCTCACAGCAAAACAGAAGTCCCTGCGAGGGTCTCTCACCTTAGTTCAGCTTGCCCAAGCACATGTCCTGGGGGCAGGCTCCCCAAATGCAACAGACTGCTGTCCAGAGGAGCACTGCCACAGCCCCTTGGCATGAGAGTTGTCCCACCCTCTCCCGCTCCCAACGTCCCTCACAGCACCAGTTGCACAAGACAGGTCAGAGTGTTTCTGGCTGAAAATAACTGAGCAAAACTTTTTTTTAAAACATAATTACTTGTTTCCAGCTTAATGACTTCCCTGCTCCACCTCACCATGCTGTTTAAGCCAATTAAATCGACACTGGCGCAGTCCTACCTACTCTTCTCCCCACCCAGCAATGCATTCCTGCACCTGCCCTGCTCCCATGCCTGCCCAGCCCCACTACAAGCACACATGGGGCATCTCAACTGTGCAACACTCGATGCTTTGCTTTGTTCAGGTCAGCTTGCCTTGGCATCGGCAGGGACATGTGCTGTGGGCAAGGCCACAGAGCACCTCAGAGGGCAGCCAGACTTGCCCCAGCAGCCTGCAGACCACCTGCAGGACATCCAGCACCTTCCCACTAACCCAAAGCCCACAGATGGAGTGGCAGCAGAGGGATCTCTGTCCTCCTGGGACAGAGTTTCTTGCAGTTGCCAAGAACCATCACCACCACAGCAACCTGCTGTTCCAGAGCGCTCCCAAGATCCTACACACCAGTCCTCCCAGGCACTTAAACACTCATCTGTTGCCTTAGGAAAAACCACACCAATACTGGCCTTCACTTGGGTCATCACAGTGGCCCACTGTCCTGAGTCAATATTTAAACAGCCACTTAAACCAGATACAACAGAACCAACTGCCCTTCTTCCACCCGGAGAGAGGGTGCAGATGATACAAGTTCACAGGGCATCACAGGTTCTGAGATCACGGTGCAAATCCAACCCTCATCCCTGGAGCCACAGGGGATTGAGAGGAATGACCAAGTAAGAAAAATGGGTCAAGTGGAAATACAAGGGGCAACAAGGAGGGTTGTAACTACCCTGCAACAAGGCTAGTTCTTGTTTAGTCACAACAGCTTTGGTATATCATGGTCAAGTTTCTAACATGTGCATTTAATTCACAAGGTCTGGGATTCTGTTTTTTGAAAGATGGATAGTACTACCTTGACAAGGCCCAATGGGTACCCAATCCTCTGCACAGGGAAAGTTACAAACAGCCAAAATTCACCTTTTTATTCCACATAAACCAAACTCTTCAGTTTAACCATCAGTTCTCTGCCCAAACAATCCCCCATCAGCACAGCCCATCCTAGGGAGAACGGAACATGGACTATAGCAAACAACTGTGACAATTATTATTTGCTGACAGTACCTGTACCTCTGTCACAAAGTGAGCAACCTTTCCTTCTTCCTGTTCCCAAAACAGGTCAAACAGCTTTTTAGTATTACCATTACTGCATATAATTTGAAAAAAATCAAACCAGCACTGTGCCACTTCAACCTAAAATGTTGCTCAAGCAGAGAATATTTTCCAGTGATCTAACTTTAAAGGAGAAACTCAAAGGGCTTTTGCCGAGGCCTTTCTAAAAAATAAATATCCACCGTTTTTAAAAGGCTGCTCAACCATCAACAAGTGCCGGTGGGAACCAACACGACCCTGCTGCAGCACTGTAAATTTCCATCCGAATGGAACAAAACTGAACCTCAAGTTCACGCTGAGCTGACTGTACTTAAACATCTGTCTTGAGGAGAGCACACTCCGGAGGCGAGGGCCGGGGCGCCCGCGATGGCCGGGCAGAGCCGCCCCGCAGCAGCCCCGGCCCGGCCGCTCCGCGAGGCTCGGTGGGCACAGC
>VXAY01007510.1:17704-30412 GCA_013399855.1 Oxyruncus cristatus | reverse complement strand
ATGGGCTAAACCATGACACCACAGCAATTCAAAAGTATTGTCCTTGAAGACTTTTTTTTGGAGTCTCAGGTACAGTTACTGGAAAAACTGCATTTCAAATGAGCAATATTAAATTGGATATGATTAATTTAGAAAAATTATCTTTAAAGAAAAATTTTATTCTAAATCTATGAAGTTAAATGTTAACATGTCTCTGAAGACAAAAATACATATTGCATAGGAATTTATGTATGAGCCACTGAATTGAAGAAAATCTTATTCTTTGAACAAAGTCTTTAAACCAGTTCTAAATAATACCTTGCCTTATTACAAAAATATGAATTTACAGTGTGCAAGATAGATATATTAGATATTAGATATATTATTGATATATATCAATCTAGATAGATACTGATGTACATAGATAGATATGACAGATGCATATGCACAGATATTTCAACAGTTCCTTTTTAATTTCACTGTAGATTCATAGAATACTATTTTGTATAAATGAATATAATTGTAACTTTGTGAGCCATATATTGAAAAATATATTGCTCACAATGATTTTGCTATATATTTCCCTATTGATTACTTAGATAGGATGCCTAAACAAGTCTTTAGCACAGCTTCCTCTAAAATTTGTTAAGTACTGATAAACTTCTGTGCCCCTTTTGTACAGATATCTTTGAATTGCTTGGTATTATTTCTGTCTCTTTTCTGGACTTTTTTCTTTGTACATATATCTTAACCTAGACAGTAAGACTCAAATACATTTTATGTTTCCAAGTCAAAGACATTTTCTTGGCTTCTTTATTAATAAAGGTTAGCATGTTATTTGGGGACTTTACATGTCCATGATAGCCAAAGAGTTTATTCACTTAAAAATGTCTTAGACTAATACTGAGAAAATGCTAAATATTTACAGTGTTTTGCATACATATCATACTATGCTAATTAATAGATATTTAAATCCAGGCAGTCTGGTTCACTAATTTGTCATGATAGTAATAATAATTTATTACTGAATATGCAAAGACAGTGTGCCTAATCTTTGTAAGGTGTGTTAAGAAATCCTAAAGAGTTTGTTAAGCCAAATGCATTTGGAAAGTAGGCAATTAAAGGATTTGGATGCCTTTGAGAGACCTTTCAGAGGTTGCCTACTGTCTAAAAAAGCTGCAGAGGATACATTCAATTTTAAGAAAAGTTTCATTTCAAAAGTATCTCTGACACTGATGTTGTTACAAGTATAATCTCAATGCATAATGCTCCAGTAAATGTTGTAGTGGAAGATCTGCTCTTGGGAGTCCAGATTTCTTCCTTGCATATTCCCAATATGTACTGAAGATATTATTTTAGAATTATGTGCTTTTTTTTCCCATCAAAGCAGAAAATAATTATTTCCACTTTTATTCTTTTTTGCAGTTTCTTCTATGGTTTTGCAATATAATGTGTGCATGGTTTTGTATGGAGGAACTGTGATAAATTACGATGTGGGAAACATTGCTTGTGTGGGATAGATAAGAAATAGGTACACTCATGTAGGCAGGAACAGATAAATTCTCTTTATCTGAATTTATTCTTGACTGTGTTCAGGTTTTCCTAGACTTTGTAGTGGACTTGCTGTAGTGAAATCGATCGTTTAGATACACCCAGTCTTTTTGTCACTGTTAGTCTTAAATGATGCTAAATCAGAATGGCCCATCTGAACAAATACTCAGACAATCACACAGTGATAAATGACCGTGTCAAGAACATACACTGACCTACAAACACAAGAGAATAAAACCCACACGTTCTTAGGAGATATATGCTGATTAGAGATGTTTCATCATTTCAAACTGGTATGTGGGCAAACTATTATCAGTAATTTCTGGAGTTCATATGTACAGAATAAATTTGGTCTATGCGAATAATTCCAAACAAAAAAAATAATTAAAATAATGAAATTAAATACGTAACTGAGAGATAGGACAGTAAGTCTCTTGTATTCACACACAAATACAAATGTACTGAGAACACACTGACATTCACATAAATTAAAAAAAGCAGGAAAATACAGTTATTAAAAAAAAAAAGTCTTTCATGTCAGATTATGACTCTGTTTGTCCAGGACCATTTCTAGAGCTGACTGAACTGAATTGCCAAGAGTGTAGAAAACTGTAGTGCAATGAGCCAGGAGAATGTGAAGTACAATACTACAATTTTAAATTGGAGTTATGTATATTGTTTGAATTGAAAGGGATGTAAAAATAGACAAAATTTCTCCCAAAAATTCCAAAGGCTTCCCGTTTGATCATTTTCTCCTTGCAGTAAAACGTGTGGACTTTTTTTTTTTTTTTTTCAGGCAAGGTTCAGAGGCTAAGCAGTAAAATAATGTAAGGAAAATATTCCTTATACTCAAGTAAAGAAAATATTCCTTATACTCTTGTCCTGTGTATGACACAAACACCAAAAAGTGAGTAAAAACATGATATGAGATCTCAGTTCTCAAAAACAGCTTACATGAACTTTCTCAAACGGAAATATAGTAACACAGGGGTAGCTACAGAACATGTTTTATTCACACACAGCAAATCTGATTAAAACAAAATAAATTTCACTGTTTTCATATTAAGTTCTAAACTCTGCAAGAATTCCATCTAACTAATACTGTTCATGGGCTCAGAGGAATAAGACTTAGAAGAGAGGAAAAACAATTGAGTGCAAAAAGCAAATTTGTAACAGCAGAATAAAAAATATAGTGAATTTGGTAACATTTGGTAAAATGTTAAAGTCAGCTTGAAAGTTTGTTACAAAACACTCCATACAATATTTAAACCTTTAAAATTCTTAGGAATGTTCCCTAGAATTCATTTAGTTTGGATTACTATTGAAAAATTTCTAGGTAAATGAAATTATTTTGCTCTACTTCGAGGCTTTTTTTTGTTGTTTGGTTTGTTTGTGGTATTTTTGCTTTTTTTTTTTAATTATTCTTGAAGGATTTTAAGTAATGCAATTGATAATAATACAATATTTCTTAAATATAGCTGAAGATAATATGAAGATTCCCGAGTTTTCACTTTTACACAGGAAAATAGTAAAACACATGGTGAAGAATTCCCTACGGATAACTTTGAAATTATGTTTTATTAACCAGAACAAGAATTTTTCATTACTGTAATACAAAACTCAGCTATTGAATTAAATGCTATCTGCTAAATTGGTATTTTAAACAGCTAAATGCTCCATATTTGGCAAAGAATCATATGCAGGAGGTACTTGAAGATAAACCATATGCTCACAGATGTTTTTGTGGTAGAATCCAAAGGATATAGTTATGGATTGTTACTTGAATTAGGCAGAATGTAGATCCTCACAGGAAAATAAGCAGGCTACAGATCATGTAAAAAATACTGCCAATGACAAGGAAACAGGGATTAAGAGAAGAGGCAGTTGAAGAAAATTTCCTTTTTGCTTTTAAATAGACTCATACTAATTTCACTTGAAACTGGGTATTTCACTGAGATGTATAAGACATAAAAATTCTTTTGAAGTTTTTCATTAAGAATAGAGAGACAGTGGTATGAGTCAAGAACAGCCATGTCAAAAAGTTTGCTGAGAAAAAGGATGCCCAAATTGCCATCTGGAGATGCACCTTATTAGATGGTCATCATCTCGTGTGCACTACCCCTCCACTCCATGACTTGAATCACCTATACACATATCAAACCTTGTAGGTGTCTTTACATGGTCTTAACTACCTCTACTTGATTTATTTTTATTAATCTTCAAAATAATATCTCTCCTGGACTATATGTTTTCCAAATATCTGAAAATAGTTTAACTTTTTAGTTCCAATTTACTTTGAATTGTTAGATGTTACTATTCTGTGTTTATGTAAGCTTATTTTTACCTACAAATGCTGTTTGGTGTATTTAATTGCATTGATGCTGACATTTCTTATGACTAGGATGAAGAGTCCTGAATTGTTGGAATTTCCATAAAAAATAAGTTGCATTTTTAAAAATATTTACCATCTGCCTATTTTCTTGTATCTTTCACTTTTGTGCTGTGTTCACAAAGTGAGGAGAAAATTGAGTAGATTAGAAAGATATAGAAAAGAAATAACCTAATGGGAACAACCTAAGGGTTGTGTTACTGACTCTTCTGTCCATGCTTTCATGTGATGAAAAGTCGTGGGATTTTGTATTTGATTCCAGTGGTGTCTGCAAGTGTTTTGTTGAAAATAGGTTTTTGGGGTTTTTTTGTTTGGTTGGTTTGGTTTTGGATTTTTTTTTTGGTTTTGGATTGGTTTGTTTGGTTGGTTTGGTTTTGGTTTTTTTGCCTTTTTTTTTTTTTCTTTTTTTCTATAAGGAAAGAGTTTAGTTAGGGTGGAAGGTTCCTTTCTCAGAACCCAAACTTTCACATTTGACTAAAAAACTGTGTTTTGTACATATATATTTACAAATATTTATTTGTCATTTATAACAAACCTTCTCTTTTACAGTTAAAACAGCATGTGAAAAGTCAGGAAACCCTGACAAATAAGCACAACTCAACTTGGCTGAAAACTGACTTTGGATAAATAATTTCTTCATCATGAAAAACACATCATGACAAAATATCCACAGTGATTTTTTTTATATATTGTTTCATCCTTAATAAACCAGACAATAAACCTCATTGGGTTTCACAAAAATTGCATATTTAATAGTGAATTTTCAGGAAATAAAATTTCATAGGATTCCTACGATATAAAAGAGGATGTTCAAGCTGCATTGGAACAGCACAACTAACTCATTGTAGAGTGTAGCCAATACTAGATCAGAACACCTGCTGATAAAATGGCTGGCAAGTAGAAAATAATTAGGATTAAAGAAATAGTTTATGATTTTTTTTTTTCACTAAGATAAAAAGGATAAATGAAATTTAAGTAACTAAAACCTGCCTGTATTTGATCAGCTGCCCAGCTAGTCACTTCCCGTCATTATCACCTCATTGTTTTTTCTAGAGATCACATAAAGTAAAATGTGTGAAGTGTGCTGAGAAAGTGACCCAATGTGACTATTAAGTGCCACAGAAATAGAGCAATTTCCAGTATCTTGATGAGAAAAGCAAAAGCAGCTGATCAGCTTGCTCATTTTTATAATATGCATGTTTAGATAATACCCCAAGCTGATAACAATGGTCTTCCCATTTACCTCTACCCGTGCATTTGATCAGTCAAAAAAACCCAACTCTCTGAAGTGCTAAAGGTCATATACACTGCTGTCTTATAAATCTGTTGCAATAAAATTTCTCTGATGTAGCTTCTCTAACTAGGGCATAGCACATTACATTTATATAAAAAACCATGCATACAATCACATATATTTGTAACACAAAATCAACCTCCTGAGAAAATCGAAAGCCTAATTCAGCTCACTGGAAGAGGAGAAGTGAACAAGCATGAGTAAAATTAATTTTAATAGACAAAACCATGATTTTATTAGGCAAAACTATGTGACCATGTATTCTGGATAGAATTGATGTATCTCTTTCTGGAACTGGAACTGTGTATGCAGGCACCACAGGGATGTAGCCTGGGATGAGTCAGACACTGCCAAGACTCCAGTTGACTTGAGAGTCTTTGGAATAAGCTACTGGGTGAGAGAGGGCATGTAAGAGAAAGACCAAACATCACTTTCCTTGAAACAATTTTAGCAATTTTCACGGTCTTCACATTTGAAGAAAAAATGCACAATATATAGCTGCAATTGGTTCAGGTCAATAAGAAAATGATTACATTAGAGAAAACACCCCACAATCAGATCCTTTATGAATACTTTTTCTATAAAAGGAGAAATGTTAATGTCAGAAAGTGCTAGAAATTGTTCCTGTTCGCTCATTCTCAATTTCTTTTTCAAAACCCATAGTTTATATGTTTCACATTCAAAAACAGTTTTTTGAGTTGAGGGGTTTGTGAGAAGGAAACAATGTATTAGATACAGGTTATAATGAAGTGATATTCCAGAGTTCAAGCTGACATATTGCTAAAAATCTTATTATTTGTCTGTGGGAACTGATATATTTATTTATTGTCTTTTACCCTGAATTCTCATGCTGAGACCTTAACTAACTAGCATACCTCAGTTCTCATAAGAAGAAAGGAAATAGAGGCTCATTACTAAAAGGTTAAAAAGGTGGAGTTCTGTTCTTATTTGATCTGTGTGAACTTTCCTACATGTATTATAGTGATGGAATTTAGACAGAGTCCAATGCCTTTAGATTACCTTTGGAGCCAAAGAGCACTGTAGGACCATTTTTAATCATAATACATATTTCTGACAGTGCCCTGCATCAATTGATAAAGCAGCTGACTTTGAGTTCTTACTAAGCTGACTGATTTTGTTTTGCACAGAGGAATTTAAGAATTAAATTTATCTTTAAATGGAAAAAAAAAAAGATAAAGAAATAGTTAAAGAGGAAAAGAGGAAAGACAGGCCTGTAGCTTATGGTCTTTCATACCTTCTTTTTACACTGCTAGATAAAAATATCAAAAATATTACCCAAATTTCTTCTATCCCACAGCAGTATTCAAGCATTTTCTATGAATATAGCAAAATATCCTTTGGTAGAATCCCTTGACAAAGCTGGACTTATAGGAAGAGAAAAGATTTTAATAGAGCCATCTGTTAACAGTCTTAACAGACTGTTTCACTGGTAACTTTTGGACACTCGGGTGGACAATACCCCCCAAAATGTGTGGGCTGGAAGCATGCAGTATTTCCCCCCCCCATCCCAACATTATAATTTTTTTTGTTTTTAAGACATGCTCTCAGAAATTTTGTCTGGTGTATATTGTTAGGTTAAATAGAGCTACTGCATTTCTAACCTATCTTTATGCTTTGTTTAACCTCCCAGTCTTTCTTGGTCTGTTTTTTTTTTTTTAATTATTTTCCTTGATTGTTGCTATTCATTCAGATAAATAATTTATTCTGATCACACAGTAAGTCTTCTAGCCATTTCTGGTTTGGTTATTTTTTTGGTGGTTTTTTTGGTTATTTTTTTTTCCTTTTTGGCAATTTCAGCAGTGTCCATGGCTATGGTCTATTCTCAAATTCAGAACTGCACTGTCTTTGGATGACACCTATTCACATGTAAATTTTAAACTGCACTCATTATGTTTTCTGGCTCAAAATCAGACTGCAAAAAGAATTCAGGAATTAAAGATAGGCATATGTAGTTTTGCAGAGGATTTGAAGAGCACTGACATTTATTATTTAAGAAATATCAAACTGTATTATGGTTTCTTTATAGGCAGTCTAAACTTTTGGACCTTGGAAAAAATCTTGTTGTATTCTAATCAGTGGTTCTCTGACCACGGTCAATATCCAAAATCCCTTAACACTGTTGAAACAGTACACCTGCAAGGAAAGTGGTGTGCTATTCTTCCAGTGCAGGTACTGTTTTGTAGCCAGTAACTGTCTCAATTTTTCTCTTTTTCTCACTGTGCAACATTAGGCTAATTTTGTAAGATTGTGTCTTTTGAATATGATAAAATCCCCATGTATGGAGAAATAAAATTGGATGTTTCAAGTGTAACTGATGGCAGTTATCTACTTCTCTACATTTTCAACCCCAGCATTGCAAAAACTACATCTTGGGAGTTCCACCCTGAAATGCTGTAGTAGAAAGAGGCTGGTGAGTCTGCACTGCTTGCAATGATGACATAGCTCTATGCAAAGAGATACAGCATCAGAGAAATGCATCGATAAGAAGCAAAAGAAAGGAAGCACACATTCATTTGGCCTACTTTCCTGTAGTTAGATGGGTTAAAGGTCTTGCATTTTCAAAAAGCACTTAAGATTGTTTTGGTGTTATTTGAGAGCACATTGGTGTGCACAGCAGTTTGCTGCTTAAGACTTACGGAGAGATATCACAGACAACACAAAATGTGCTCAGGTACCAGGAAAAATCTTGCCATGACAGCAAAAGTTTAATGTAGGCCAAAGAACCATTTCAGGTGACAGAATACCATACTCAATTATGAGAGATAACGTAGGCAAACACAGTGTCACTCATTTGGTTGGTGGAAGCACAGCCAGAGCAGCCATCATAGAATGGCTGAAAAGCAATATGAGGAGGTGGCTCACTGGAACTCAACTGGGTAATGCTACAGTCATACTGTTGTCAGCAATTAACTGTTTGTGCTTTAAACAAAGTCAGGGAAGCAAAAGCTTAAAGATGGCAATCAATGACCCTAGTATTGGTATATCTTTAACTTTCACAGTGCACAAATTAATTATGAAAATGATATTGTCCCCCAAGGTTTCTGTGTTCATTCAAAACCTCTAACCAGCGACATCAGCTCAGATACTGTCAATACAGGTGGTTATAAAAATGAAAGAAGAAGTCTTTCTGGAGAGAAAAGCATTAAATATATGCTCAAATGAAACAAAATGTTAATTATAATTTGTTTGATTAGTAATTAATTGGTATAATTACTTTGTATAATTAATTTGTATAATTAATTAATTATAACAGTCTCGCTGTTATATTCATGTTTTATCGACTTGGTCTTATTAAGTGGAGATAGTGAGCATCCTTATATAAGACAGTTCTCTTCAGTAAAGGCTGCCAGTTGAAACTTTGCTTAGTGATTAAGTTCATTTTTGCTCATGACTACATGTAAATCTGCAAACCCAAGCTGATTTCTTGATTTACTGAATTTATAAAGTAATATCCAAAAATTGTTTAGGGGTGTTTAACAATAATTTTTAAAGGCTTATCACAAAGAAACTTATCTTTCCTAGAAAATAAATTCTGAGATAAAAGTTACTGCAAAAAACCCCCCAAACTAAAGAAACACCTTTTTTCCACAATTTTACCATCTCCTTACAACTAAAAAACCCCTGTAAAGAGAAGTAACATTTATTAGAACAAATATTTTAATAACTGCATTAATATTCTTTTATTAAAAAGTAAAAGTCTACAGTTTATGCTTAAATCACCCGGGAATTTAATATACAATTTCACTGAAAGCAAAGCTTCTGCTTGTATGTATTAGTATGGTAACAAGGGTTTAAAATTTTGGGATATATTTTCAGTGCTATATTTTTGCTGTTACTATTTCTATCCTTATTCTGACTGTAAGAGCTTATCTGTAGTAATCTCTGCTTAAAGTAAAATCTTAACACTAAACCAAGAAAATTAAAATAGGAGAAAGAAATTGTGAAATTACAGTCTCTATTTTGTTCCATGTGACATCTTGGAAAACGAACCTACTGAACGTATCTGGTGAACTGGTATTTTAGCCTCTCATTCTTCTCAGTGATCACTGACCTGTAAACAGACCATTTCTTTTTATAAGTTTGGGGTTTTAAGAAGTATGTTGTCATGCTGATGAATATAGGATCACCCAGTATGTGTACATGTCAAAACAACTCTGCAGAAACATAAAAACTTGTTCCAAATGGGAGGTTTGCCCAGAGGAGCACTTTACTTCGGATCCCTGAATAGAATTTGCTTCTGGGACTCATGTATTTTACATGAATAGGTAGTTTCAGGAACGATACATTAAATAAAGTCTATTCATTTTTTAGCATGTATTCTTCTTCTGTTTCTGTTATGCTAAGAAAGCAATTTGATGATTTTATGTTTTAAATATTATTTGCTCAGGAGTCATTTTGTATGGGTTTCAGAGCTTGAGAAGAAACTGGAAATGATGGGATTCTCAAGAAGCTTTTTGACCTAGTTTAACATTTGTTTAATGCACTGGCACATTCCCATGTTCTCCATGGACAACAGATCTGCACAACTGCCATTGGCATTATTTTTCTTTTTTTATCAATTCAAATATATTTGAATTGTCCTTATAAAGCACCTCAGAACGAAAGTGCAATTAAACAGTAATGATAGGATACCCTAGCAGTTAAAAGAGAAGAATATTTAGGTTTGAATATTTAGGTTATGAATATGTTAGAGAAAATTGGGCAGGGATACTGTGAGAACATAGAAGGTGCTGCAAATTATATTAAAATACACATATTTCTTTGTCAATGAAGCCCTGAAATATTGTCTCGTGAAAACATTGACTTTTTATACCACAGAAGAAGTCTGACTTTTAGCCCATAATTTTTTAAACATTATGGACTATATACCTGCATATTGTCATATGCTCTATGCACACAGAGACAACGTTCCTGAAGCTGGTGGATGTGATTTAAGTGTATTCTGCAGTTGCTAAAAAATTCTCTACTTCCACTAACAAGCAACCTTTTATCCTTTTCCTGCAAAGTGTCTCAGGGCCTATTCACTTCAAGGACTAGCTCAAAACCCTTGGAGGGGTATCTGACGTGACTTTTGCTGCGCCTAAGGGTAATTCATAGAAACTCTGTGTGTTGTTGAATCTACAAACTAAGAGAATTAGTTGTGTTATGTATTAGCCAGTGGGACTACGTGGTTCTCATGTTTTAAGAACATTTTTTTTGTGTCAAATTAGCAACCTAAAAGTATAAGCCTTCCTTCCAGTTTTGCTGGAGTAGATGAACTTTTTTTCATATGCAGTCTATAATCTATTGTCATATACAATTTTAGCAGACTAGCAAGCATTAAGAAATCTATTTTAAATTGCAGCGAGGGGAAAGACATAGCTGTGGAAGTTGGTGACTTCCTCTACTTATGTTATTTCACGCTTGTACTGCAGTAGGCACAGTGGATTATTTTTGCAGCCCACTTTTTGCTGTTCCACTTTTGTGCTGGTTCCACAACCCTCCTTACAAACAGTCACCTCTGCATAGTAACATGGTGAGTGTTATGCCTAGGCAAGTTATGCATGAATGCCTGGTCAGGTGGGTGCTTCCACAATGTGCTGATGAGCTAGGGACAAATTTTTGTTATGTGGCTAAACACACCTGGTCGCAGAGCATTTTGCTGCTACTTCTGTCACATGACAGAGACTACAACATAGCTTGCCAAGCAGTGGGATTGTGACTGAGAAGAATAGCAGTACATGACCTTCAAAATCCTCCAGGAGAAGCTACATAGCATACCTCTCAAAAAGGTTTAGTACCATAGGATATTCTTCACCTGCCATCCTAGGTGATCTGCAGCTTGCAGATGCAATTTATTCAGCTGGGTTCCTCTGCCTGAAGATTCCATCCACCAACACTGTCTCCCCCGCCTCCCTCCCCCATGTCCCCTCCAAGTCTTAAAGGGGTTAAGGGCTAATGAGAAGTGGGTGAATTGCTTCTGGTCACTGCTTATGCCAGGGTCATTTCAGTTCATCTCTTGTCAGACTGGTCTTACTGATCATGCATTATACAGCAGAGGTGCACAGCTAAATCCTTTTCCAGTCCCCTGAAAATTTATATTTGGCTGTCAGATGCCACCACCACAGCAATTTGTCTATTCCCTTGATTCTCTTGAGCGTGTCTAAAAAAAAGGGCAGCTGAGAACAGGTTGCCTGATTTTTTTTTCTCTCTGTGCAACTATCTGCAAAACCACACTCTTGTTATAAAGAAAAAATAATTGGGATTTATCAGTGTACATGTATAATAAACCCCATGCTGTAGAGACCATTCAACATACATGCATAACAATCTTGCTGTTTGGACACAATAGATATATTGATGACGAAGAGAAAGATTGGGTCCTTCCTTGATAATAAAATACTATGTAGAGTACCTAATAAGAAGGGTTAAGCAATGCTGATATGCTGTACCTCAACTAGCATTTCTGCAGGGAATTAAAATAGATGAAGCAAACAGTAATTAATTAAAAAACAAATACTAGATGAGAAACGTAGGTTTCCCTACAATCTTGCACGTAAGGACAAGATTCAGTTGCTCTTTTCGGTAGCTGCGATTGTTTTCGCTGAAATAGAGTTAATTTTTCCACAGTGTCTGGCATAAGGTTTTGAATTTGTGCTGGACACAGTGATGATAATCAGAGATGATTCTGTTATTGCTGAGTAGCACTTACACAAAGCCAAGGCCTTTTACACTTTCTGTGCTGCCATGCTAGCAAGGAGGCTGAGGGTGCATGAGAAGCTGGAAGGAGATATAGCTGGGACAGGTGATCCAAAGTGACCAAAGAGATACTCTAGACCATATGACACTCGGATCAGTATATAGAGGGGGGAAGAGGGAGGAAGGGGAGACATTTGGAGTGATGACATTTGTCTTCCCAAGTAACCATTACATACGATGAGGCTCTGCTCTCCTGGAGGTGGCTGAACACCTGCCTGCCCATGGGAAGCACTGAATGAATTCTTTGTTTTGCTTTGCTGGTGTGCATGACTTTTGCTTTCGCTATTGAACTGCCTTTATCTCAACCCATGAGCTTTCTGGCTTTAATCCTTCTGATTCTCTCTCTGATCCCATTGGCGGAGGAGTGATATTTGATGTGCATGATCAAAACATTCTAGAATTCATCAGTTTTGAAAGTTTGCTATATATATATATATATATATATATATATATATATATACCATGAAACATTAATGATACAAATAGAAGAAAAATCATTAAGAATTCTTCTTTCATGCCTGTTAATGGCATAAATAATAAAGCTAAAAGATCGCTTGACACTGCATTGACAATGGGCAAAATCACTGCTGTTATGTGTCAGATGAATGGGAAAATACTCTGTTCTTTTCCATTTTTTCATTGTGTCTTTCTCATTTCTCTTCACCACATTTGATAAAATATAATGCATTGTAGAATGTTATTTTAATGTAAGAATTCTATTTTAATATCTATGTTA
>VXAY01007510.1:0-17653 GCA_013399855.1 Oxyruncus cristatus | reverse complement strand
GAGCCCAAAGCTTGCAAACATTTACTTACATTTTTAACTGTACTGCTTATTAAAAGGGGACTGTGAATCACTACAGCATCATGCTTTTATCTAGCGAATGATGCAAGAAAATTGAGAATTTATGGTACATTTTGTCCCATGTACTTATGCATCTACCTCCACCAATTAACTATAAAATATTTATATTGTAGAGTAAGGAAAACAAATTATGTGCATCCCACACAGAAAGAACAGAAAAGTATCTCAGTATTTTTTATATTTAAGATTTCTCTAGTTGGTCAATTTGCTATATCAATGATCCTGGACAGTATGGGAATACAGCTCTTCAGGGAAAGAAAGAAGCCAGATGAGGTCAGAAAAGCTATTTTCTGGTGAATCTCATCTTTATTTCATTTTTTAGCCATCCCCTTTAGTAAAGGTGATGCATCATATTCCAGTCCTTTTCTAAAATGGCATTAAAAAGCTTTTGTATGAGTTTGAAACTGTAAACATTTATTTTTTGTAACTAATATGTTATTTAAAAAAGTGTTCTGATCAGTTGTGCTCATAATTCCTTTTATGTTATGGAAACAACACAAATTAATGCATATGAATTTTATAGTATGGTAACCATGTTCAGAACATGTGTAGTATAAAGGCCTTGACTTGCTGGTTAACTGTGATTCTATTTTCAGAAATAGCTATATCACAATATCAAAATCATTAATAATAATTGTGTCATTAATGACAATAAATTTTATTTTAGCAATGGTTTAAAAACTATGTAGGGAATTATAAGTTTACCAATTACGCTCAGGAAGAGACAGACAAAGGTGAAAAAACTCATGAGTTTAAACCAGCTTGTAAAATACAAGCCTGTGAAATCCTTACATGGTTTTGAAGATTTCTCTTGGCTTTCTAAAATGTCCTTCTGAGCAAGACCAAGCAGTGTGTCCAAAGCAAACTGAATCTGTTGAAGTATGTTACCTTTTCAGGAGAAAAGGACCTGATCTCTTACATTTTTCAGTGTCAGATTGGTCAAGACAAGGTCTTCCAGGTTAGACTGTATCCACAGCATACATTTTTATGGTAACAGAAATTAATGCCGTGAAGAAAAGAAACTCCAATGTAACTTTGTCTGATTCCTATCCTTGAAAAAAAATGGTGTTTTCAGCTTTGGAGAAGTTACTTGTAGTGGGATTTCTCTCTTTGATTTATACTCTTCCTTCTCACTGTGTTGTATCTGTCTGCAAAAGATAGAAAGGTTGTAGGTATCTTCCTTCATCTTTATACACTGTTCCAGGCTAATAAGGAGCCTGAATCTTCACAGGTTTAGCCTACAACTGTGTAAGATTTACCGCTGCTGGATTGTTTAGCCAGATCTTTAATAAACCCAGGCAAACTTTTGACTATTTGGAGTTAAGTTTTCCCTGTCTTTGATGGAAAATTTTGTAAAGCACATTGTCAGATAAACATGCTTTCTAATTTGTTCTAAAAAAGACAAAAAAAAAAAGAGCAAAACCACTGATGTTCACTTGTATTTTGCCTGTCTTTCATTGAGTCAAGGATTGTCATGGGAACAAATGTCCTCTTGATGTTAAGGACATCTCTTTAACTATTTTTAAGGAACATTAGGCAAGTTGGGCAAATTATAAAGATCTGAAAGATCTATCTTCACCTATCATCAGAAATGACTTAAAGAATTTGGCAATCAAATTCTCCAAATAAACCATTTGCAGCATATGCCTGTAGTGTTGTGGGTATCAGTACAAAAGGCAGAAAAGTTGCCTTGGTAAAGAAAGCATTCTATGTCTCTTCTCTGGTACCCAGGCCCCATGGGTGACAAAGCAGTGAAATGAAAGGTAGACCTGAGAGTGGTGAGACAATGACGGAAACAAAGTGACATTAGGACTGAAAATTCTTAGAAAAGAAGGGAGATGGTGTTATGAGTGATTCTGGTGGACAGATCTGGATGTAAGATGAACGCAGAGGAGCAGAATAGAATAAGAAGCAGTAGAGAGAGGAACCAGGTAACTAAGAAAAAGACATATTGAAAAGAATAAGGAGAAAGAGAACACTGAAGAACAGGAGTGTCTATTATTGCTATCTTCAAGCTCTCCCACAGTTTGGATTTACTGAAGATTCATGAGTCTTGGCTTTCTTTTTTCTAAGGAAAAAAGAGGTTTTTCCCTGAAGCCTCTGTCTTGCTCATCTCAGGATTTTGCTATACCTGTGCAGGTCTTACAGAGTCAGCCATAATAGATGCTGTCCAGTAGGAAATGAAGGGATGTCACTCACATCACACGATCAGTAAACGCCAGCTGGGAAAGATTTGTAATGAAGATCTTTGACATTCCAGCCTTGCCAGTGTGATATCACTTGTTGCACCATTTTTAATACTCTTGTAATGCCCATGTTATGTTTATCTTAAAAGAGCATTACACAAAGTATAGAGGTTTTCAGAATTAATGCTTGAATCTTATTTTTTTTTTATATTTTGGTCTTTATTAATAAATTACAAGAGAGCATCCTTAGATGCTCAAAGAGAGAAGTAACAGAAAACATAAAAAGGAGAGAAAACTGCTAAGAGAAAGCAAAAAAAAAAAAAGACAAATAAAGGACAAACCAAACGCAAGATTTCAAATTAAAAAATACATGAGTCATTGTGAGTGCGAGAGTTACTTCTAACAACAAATACTGAGTCTAGGAAAAAATTGTGACACTATGTATTCAGGAATAAGCCCTACAGGAAAAAAACCAAAGCTAATTAGAATGTTTTCAGGACTGTCTGACAAACAAACGCTTTATATGTTTGTGTTTTTTCCTAAAGTGTTAATCATATTTATTTTATATTGTCTCCTCAAACTGCTGAAATGTGAAGTTCATTTTCCCATGGGAAGGTATACTTTTAATGTCAAATGTAATTATGTGTAAAGAAAAGAAATCTGTTCAGAGAAGTAGGACAGGCAGACCACTACTAATTTAAAATAAAAAAAGGTCCCGTAAATACATACTTTTCTCAGCTGTGGAATACTGTCTGTACATGTGTGTTTAAAGACATATTTCCTATGTCTTTAGTTAGTGAGGTTTTTTAGTAACCAGAAAACAGGCAGCAGTTATGTGCAAAAATGGCCATCCATTTTTGTAATGAAATCTACCTAAACAGTAATCCATGCTATAGTAAGATCTGATTCCAGTAATATTTTGGGAGAATCATCCTGACATAGTTAAAAACAATGAATTCAAAATATATATTCTCCATAAAACACTTAATAGTTACAATCTAAGCCACTGTTGTCTCCATGGCTAAAACCTGGTATTTTATTTCGAATGTCTAACTCTATATGTCGTGAAAATACCTGATACATGTCTTTTTACCAACAGTACAGATTTTGTTTTTTCTTTCAATACACATGATGATTTACTGAGAAAGTGAGCAAAGGAGAATTTAAATGAATTATGATTAAATGAAAGTCGGGTTTAAGAAGGATGCCTAGTTGAATATGCATCCAAAAGACCAGTTTGGGAGACTAGCTTCAGATAAATAATACAACACTTGCAGAGACTTCCATGAAAGATTTACTTTAAGCAAACCACCAAGGAAATTAAATACTTTAAACTATGTTTAAGTACCATGAAGGAATCTGACACGCTTTAAAAAAAAAAAAAAAAAAAAAAAAAAAAAAAAAGCCCAAATTCTTGAAAACACATAGTTAAGATTGTCCTTAACTAAATGTCCTGTTTACAGTAATGTGAGCTAGGGCGTGTCTTCCTTAACATGAAACTCCATGATTTTGTTTATTTATGTCACATTGTTTCTGATGTTTGCACAGAGTTTTGGGGTATGTAATATTTATATATGGTCTCAATTCCCACATGCTCAGCAGTCTTCCGCAGCAGCTGAAGCATTGTCAAGCTTTTACCTCTGCAAATGTAGGCTTTACTTTGTTTTGAGGGCATGGTACTGTGAAATCTAAGTTTTCTGGGGCATTAAATTGATGTGCTATTTCATAATGCACATCCCTCTAATACATAATTTTGTTGTCTGCATCAAATAGTGGAAATGGTCATGCTACTATGAAGTAGTAAGTTGAAACTATGCTAGAAGGTAGTACACGTGACAGGCTCCATTGCTAAAGAAAGCAAACATAATTTCAAAAGTATTATTGAACAGACAAAAGATTGAACAGGCCCACATTTAACAATCCCTGAACATACCAATTAAGAGTACAGAGAGAGTTCAAGCTGTTTAGGCTAAGAGGTTTGCCTTTAGGACACCTAACAAAGAAGTGAAGAATATGTTCAACTGGAACATAGTAGTTAATTCTTCAGAGATGTGAATATGCTCTCCTCCAGATTTCAGTTTAGATCACTCACCTTAATTGAGATAGTAGGAGAACCATAAAAAGTGCCTTGAAAACTAAAGACTTCAGCATACACTCTGTTCAATAACATTTGAAAGACAGACTCATTATTTCAAACCAGAAACAAAGTTCACTATACCAACAGAGTACAAAGTGCAATTTAGAAGGAGGAGGAATAGTTTTCACCTAACCATACATTCAAAATTAATGCTAGTCCATGGCATTAAGTTGTAGAAAATAGAAAACAAAACCTTAGAGATGGAAATTCCTGTACCAGAGGTCTGGTTTTCCTGTACCAGAGGTTTTCTGGAGCATCCCTGTAGCCACAGTTCTGCATTAACTTTGTCTCAGCATCTTCCTCCTTTTAAAAACTGTATTTCCACCATGTGTGCTTTAGTTCCATTTATAAATATTGTAATAAGTGATTCCTGGATAATGTAAGAATCAGCCAAATAACTCTCCCTGAGAAAATAGATAGTTGGTAATAGTTAATTTTCTTGACTGACCTCTATTGTTACAGGGACTGAGAATCTTTACTTTCAATATAATTATCCTACTTATTTCATATTGTGCAATGTTTGCTGTTATTCAGTCTTTTCCTGTACAAAGCCAACAAACAGATAACTGAATTCACAGTTCTGCTGCTTGGCAGAGTCTTAGGTATAACTGCAGAATCACTGACTCCCATTCAGCATTAGATATGATTCTGGGTTCATGAACTTACCCATATTTCTGATTAGCCAGACAACCAGTATTAGTCTACTGAGTATGGAGAAAAAAGTGGTAGTAAAAATGCAAAAGTCAGCAACCTACAAATACCCACTACCTCACCTCACAGTTCAGTAAAGGCAAACTGACAGCGCATATCACAGTCTGAGAGGAATGCCCAGCCTGAGCTACTGTGTGTGATCCATGCCACCTGTGGCTCATAGATGCAGATGCTTAGCTCTCAAGACATTGCCTCACCCAACAGGATTGCTCATAGCACATATATGCTTATTTGTTTGCATGTGCCCCGTCTTGCATATCTGGGTTCTGCACCAAGGGGAAGCAGCTTCTCTTTCATGTCCTGTAAGCCACTGTGAAACACAACAGGAATTTCATCACTCTTGTTATCTGGTAAAAGTGATCTGTCAGAGAGCATGGTCCTAGGACTTGTCACCCAGCATCACTGCAGAAGGCCGCTTCCCAAATTGCTGGGAATGGCTGGCAATCTCAACTACCCCTTGACGGCCTGGTTGATGAATTTGAGTATGAGCATGACACTCTGGCTCATGAAGCCTCAAGTAGTGCCAGGTGTCCTTCAGTGACTGCCACAGCAGCTGCAGAACAAGGGTTGACTGTGCTTCTGGTTGCTGACAGTCCTTGCCATAGAAACTGTATTTTCCTGACAAGGTTGCCATTTACGTGTTGAATACTTTGTGTTATTGAAAAAGCAGAAAAACAGACTTATCTGCGTATTAGGCAGATCATATCCATAAATCCCCACATTTACACCTTCAAGGACTAAAGGCTTTTTGTGGGAAGAAATATTAAGCAGGTCCTGGGCAGGCAGTGGATATGAAGAAAAAGGCCAAGGGCAAGCAAAATGGCAGTTACAGTGAGCTCTGTGCCACGGTGCTCGGATACTCTCTGCACTTGTGTCAGGCTGCACAGATGAGTCCAAAGCAGAATTGCTTATTGTGCTGCATGAGAACAAGAATCCGGCATCTCACAAATTCACAAATCGTTTTATTGACTTATTCAATTTTGCCACATCTTTCTCCACCTTTTCAACTGTTCAAGATGGTCCGCACTTGCTCCTTCCTTGATTCTGTCATCAGGAGTTTAGATAAAAGGGAAGATAACCTACCACTCCAATACTTTTATTCTTTGTCTACCTTTAATGTCATCATAAATTATTATTTGTAGTTGTTGCCTACTGATGTTGTGTGTGGGGACTGTAGTAAAAGAATAAGCCATTTTGTTTGGCTAGTCTGTTCATTAAAAATTGCCTAACTGATTATTATTGCACTTGTTCTTTTGTAAAACTACTGCATCTGTGTCTGTGCATACTTTCTTGAGGTTGTGGCTATGTTGTATAGGAATTAAAATGGGCTGAATTTCACTGTTCTGATTAGTGAGCAAGGATGTGACGAAGAAGAAATTGCTTCAGTAGGAGGAAAGCACTGGAAAGGGAGAAGTGGTTTCTTTTCAGACAGCTTTTCCAACAGGCAAAGGAAAAAGAAAAATTTTGCTGATGTTAAAAGAGGAGAAAGTTCCCATTGCCATGGCATTCACTCCATGCCATTGTCTCCAGGTATTTTGATTAAGAAACAAATGGAGAAGGAAAGAAATAAGAAAACTCATCAACACTGTGACGTTCTGCCAAATGTATGGCACAGGCATGATCCCTTATGTGGTGGTACATCCTCCACCCCATCCTCCTCCATCCTACTCTAGGATCTCAGGTGTTCCTGCTAAGCCTCAACCAAACCAGCTGAGCAATGAAGCACCTCTTTACTGTACCAATTAGGTGGTGAAGGATTCTTCATCATACCAGGAGCTCTTGCCTGTTAAAGGTGGGAACAATTCTGACTGCAACAGAAACATCAGCTGCCTGACAGTGCAGAGCAAAGAATAAGCAGTTACACTTGTTAGCCAGCTTGGGTGATGGCCAGGATGGAAACTTACTGAAGACTAAAACCAGGAATCTCATAACCCTGTAAACGGTAGTCCTAAGTGAGACCCTTTGAGCTCTCCTGGAGTGCAGCAGGCTGAACCAGCACATCCCACTGAGTGGGATGCCTCCCAGACATCACCAGCACTCAAGTTTTCAATACTCAGAAGACTTTCACTGATGATGAGTCCTAGACTGATATCCATCTCCATTCACACACATACTGCTTGAGATGCAATCCATGCCCACTGAAAATCACTACCGGATTTTGTGTGAATGAAGGAATTTTTGATAGGTACTTTTACATGTATAGATATAAATGTATACATCTCTTTGCCTGTAGGTGTGCATGTGAACTGATTACGGTATGAATTTTGTTATTGTGAATCTATAATACAATCACTGCTATAATTGCAGCAAATCCTATTGAATCACTTCATAAATATTAAACTAGTTAGTGATTAAGTGCTGGTAAATCCTCTTGTACCGTTATCTTTTGTATCTGTATCCTTTGCACATTTACTCTTTTGTATTCTCCCTGTGTGTGCAATTCATTCTAAATCAATTCTGATCTAATTTTTCCTTGTGTGCTTCAACTGTATAGTAAGCAATTGAGTGCACCTTGCCATCAAACTCTGTTTAAGTCTCACTTTCACAAATTCATACTGAAACCCGCTTTCTGCCAACGCTTTCGATAGTGATTTTTTTTAAGTGGCTTAACCACTCTTTTGGGATGCCTTACCAGCTTCTTCCATGAAAGTGACATAAAGATCATTCTGGGCAATTCACATGTAAATTATAGAAATGCAGATGTAAACAAGTATTTCTGAAATTCCATGGGTAATCTTGTGACCTGAGTCTTCTAGGTTGCCCTCTATGTAAACAAAAAGGATTGAGTAACCTATACAGAAAAAAACTGCTTACTGATGAAAAAAAGCCTTAGACAGGCCTAGAGCTTATGGGTGAAAATTAGAGGCCAAACCAACAAAGGACATCTTAGGGTGGATGCTTGCTAAAGGCTACCAATCAGTTAGTCTTACCTCAGGTCTAGTACAGTCATGGAACAGATTCTCTTGGCATCTATTTCAAACCATATGGAAGACAGGAAGATCTTACAGACAGCCAGGGCAATGGTGTCTAATTTGATGGTCTTCTACAGTGGTGCAACTGTACTGGATGAGAAAAGCAACGGATGTGATTTACTTTGACTTCCATAAGGCCTTTGACATGGTTCCCCACAGTACTCTTGCTGCTAAATTGCAAAGATACGAGTTTACTGGACATGGATACCCTGTTAGATGGGAAAAGGATTACATGAATGTCTGCAAGAGCTGCAGTCAACAGCTCAATGTTCCAGAGGAGATCAGTAATAAGTCATGTATGTCAGGGGTCTGTGTTGGGACTGATACTCCTCGGTATTTTTTTTAATGAAGTACACCACGGAACGGAGTGCACTCTTAGCAAGTTTGCAAATGACACAGTATTGCGTCTGGCTGAGATGAAGTTAATTTTTCCCACAGCAGCCCCCAGAGCACTGTGCTTTGTAATGGTAGCTACAAAGGTGTTGATAACACACCAGTGTTTTGGCTACTGCTGAGCAGCGCTGTCACGGGATCCGCGCTGTCTCTCCAACATTCTCCCGCTCCTACCTACCAGTAAGCTGGATCTTTGGAGGTGGCATAGCCAGGACAGCAGACCCAAACTGACCAAAGGGAAATGCCATACCATATGACGTCTGCTTAGGAATACGAGGTAAGAACAAAGTGTGGAAGGGGCAAGTAGGGGTTGAGGAAGTGGATTTGTTATTTACATTCTCTACTTCCAGAGCAACCAATAAGCATTCTGAAACCCTGCTTCCCAGGAAATGATCGGGCATCGTCTGCTTATGGGAAGTAGAGAATCTTTTGTTTTCCTTTGCTTTCTCATGCATGATCTTTACTTCTGCTTTTTTAAACTTCCTTTATCTTGACCCACAAGGGTTTTTTTCACTGTCCTTTCTCCATATCCTGCTGAAGAGGGGGGTGGTCTTTGTGGGCATGTGGCATCCAGCCAAGGTCAACGCACCATGGACACCAAACTGAACAGTGCAGTTGATATGCTAGAAGGAAGGGATGCCATCCAGAGGGATTTTGAAAGGCTAGAGAGATGGACAACTATATATACTTCAGAAAGTTCAACAAAGTCAAGTTCAAAGCCCTTCACCTGGGCCAGGGCAATCAACAGTAGCATTAGAGACTTGAAGATGAACAGCACTGCAGAGATAAAAATTGGGAATATTAGTAGATAAAAAATTAAATATAAACCAACAATATGCACCTGCACTCAGAAAGCCCTTTGTATTCTGGACTTCATCAAAAGAAGCATGGCCAGCAGATTGAATGATGTGATTATGCCCCTCTACTCCACTCTAGTGAGAGTCCAACTGGAGTACTGGATCCAGCTCTGGTGCTCCAGCACAAGACATGAATTAGTCAGACAGTGCCCACAAATATGATCAAAGGGCTGGAACACCTCTTCTATGAAGAAAAGCTCGACAATTATGGTTATAGAAGAGAAGGCACTGGGAAAACCCTATCATGACCTTTCAATACATAAAGGAGCTTAGAAGAAGCTCTGGAGAATTATAGTTAAGCCTGGGGAAGCTCTGGAGCTTATAATTAGCCTGGGAAGAAGGAGGATCAGGGGAGACCTTCTCACTCTCTATAACTGCTTGAAAGGATGTTGCAGCTGTATGAGGGGTGGTCTCTCCTACTAGGTAACAAGGATGAGAGGAAACAACTTCAAATTTTCTTCATCAAAAGGGTTATCAAGCACTGGACTAAACTACCCAGGGAGGTGGTGGAATCACTGTTCCTAGAGGTGTTCAAGAAACAGCAGGACATGGCACCTCGTACTGTGGTCTTGACAAGGTAGTGATCTGTCAAAGGTTGGACTTGATGACCTTGGAGATCTTTTCCAACCTTTATGATTCTATAATTCTAAGAAACATGCAGGAACACTTTTTACCAAGGCTTATGGTGATAGGACAGGGCAATGGCTTTAAGGAGGGTGGCTTTAGATTAGAAAATAAGAAAGAAATTTGTTACAGTGAGAGTGGTGTAAGACACTGGATTATCATTTAATAATTGGCTTGGAACCAACTCAGGGTAGGGGGGCTGTGGANCCAGGGAGGTGGTGGAATCACTGTTCCTAGAGGTGTTCAAGAAACAGCAGGACATGGCACCTCGTACTGTGGTCTTGACAAGGTAGTGATCTGTCAAAGGTTGGACTTGATGACCTTGGAGATCTTTTCCAACCTTTATGATTCTATAATTCTAAGAAACATGCAGGAACACTTTTTACCAAGGCTTATGGTGATAGGACAGGGCAATGGCTTTAAGGAGGGTGGCTTTAGATTAGAAAATAAGAAAGAAATTTGTTACAGTGAGAGTGGTGTAAGACACTGGATTATCATTTAATAATTGGCTTGGAACCAACTCAGGGTAGGGGGGCTGTGGAGGGGGAGGGACAGGTCAAATTTCATGAAGGTGAGGTAATGCCCTACCCCATTCCCAAGCCCCTGTGGTTGTCCTGCAGCAACCCCATAGAAGCTGTCAGTCCCTGGACAGTGTAAGCACTGTCCACACCACACATCCTGGAGCCCCTAAACCAGCCTTAGACTGCTGGACACAGTGGGAACACCACCCCTCACCCTGCTCACGGAGCCCCAGAGTGGCCAGTGGGACGGACATCTCACCTGGGAGGGGTGGCCATAGGGGGCTAGAGCAGATAAAACCAAAGACACATGATCTCCACATATTTGAACCCTCCATTTTCTAGACTCATGTAGCTGAACCTACACTGGATCTAGGAATGGTAGCTATATTTCTCCTTTTCTCTCTCTTTCTTTTCTTCTTCTTCTAATCTCCTTTCTTAATATTTTGGGTAATTTAGGGCCACATGGGTTACATTGTGCTAAATTGTGTGGGTTATCATGTGTTAAGTTAAAGTTTTGAGAATGTTTTCTTGTTGTGAAATGATTTATTTTGCTTCTATGTTACCCTTTAAACTTTTGCCAAGTTCTCTTATTTCCTAAAATTAAGTAAAAGTAGCCCATGAGAAAATGTGTGCAGCATCTTCTCCTTTGCACTCTTTCTTAAGGTGTTAAAAGAACCAAACACTCTTCTTATATGTCTGGAGGTCTGATATTTTTGGAATCTTGTATACTTTAAAAGTAAAACCCTTCGGTGAGTTCGTAGCTTGAGACTTGGGTCTTACAGGTGTCAAGAGGCTAGAAAGGTTGTCCAGAGAAACTGTGGACACCCAACCACTGGAAGTGTTCAAGGCAAGGTCGGATGGGGAATCGAGCTACCTAATCTAGTGAAAGATATGTTCCTGTCCATAGCAAGAGACTTGGAACTAGTTTATCTTTAAAGGTCTCTTCCAACCCAAACTATTCTACAATTTTATAATTTTATTTTTGCCATCTTGATTGGCTGTCAGCCATATTCTCTGTGTCTGTATAGTGCCTTATAACACCTATAAAACAGAGCAACAATTTTTGAAGCAGTAGTATCTTTAGATGACTCCACACTTCCCACTAACACAAGTAATTAAGCACACCACCAGCTGCAATGGACCCACATCCTTACTACATTAAATCCAAATCTCTTGCTAAAAGCTGTTTTGTTTTGATTGTACAGCCCTGCCAGAGGGGAAAAATATATTGATGATGTCTCATGGACCTTCCCATTGACATACATGTCTCGCAATAGGAAAGAATGTTAAATATTTATTTTTCTTTAACAATTACTTGTTATCTGTGCTTTCTTTTTCAGTTTGGTTTTTCTTTTAAATGTTATTTAGGTTTACCCTGAAAAATGGGCCTTTTCTTCTATTAACATCACTGTGCACTAATGTCTTTTTTTTAAATAAGCATTTAAAAATAGAATTGTTCTTATTCTAAATCAAATTTTTAAGCAACCATATTATAATTTTACACCCTTTTTTCCCTGTATTTTTTCAGCTAGTTTTTTAAATATTTCTTCTGTGCTATGGTAAGTAAGCTTTATAAGCAATGAGTGACTCCCATCTTTTTGCAAAACAACACTTCATAAAGAAAAAGATTTTTTAGAAAGGTATATCATGGAGAGTAAATGATATAAATCAGAATGAAAATATCTATGCCTAAGAAATTTATCCTGAGTTAAAATTCAAGTGAACAGCTCATGTATTTGATAAAGAGTACAAGGATGGCGCATCTTTCATTATGCAAAAGAAAAGATATCCTGGTGAATAAATATACTGAAGAAACAATGTCAATGCAAAATATGTGTGTATGGACATGCAGTGTGTCTGGTTTTAGCTGCTTATGTAAGTTTGTGTTTAGACATTGAAGAATTCCTTTTGCACCGAAGTTTTTCATCTACATCAGACCAAACAAAAAAGCCAAAATGTTCTAATTTCTAATGTCATTTGCACTGTCTGCCAGCTGCTATACTCATTATTGCATACAGGCCACAACATTATATGCTAGACTAGTTTGCTATTTCATTACTAATTCCTTTATGCATCCTTTAGAACAGCAATTAAAAGGTGGGCCTACAGCATGCAAGAGCCAACTATTTGAACCATAATCACAACATATTTTATCCCCTGTGCTGGAGGCTGTGCAGTGGTTTGGAAGTTAAATCCTTGTGCAATCCCTTAAGATTGCCTCAAAGGTAGGGGATACTAATTTGCAAGTATTGTTTTGCAGATATTTTTGGACACACAAAAAGAAAGAGAGGCAGGGCACTTTTTATCCTGAACTTCTCTGTACAAGTTGTTACCTCATACCCTGAAGAGAGAGAACTTAAATGAATCAGAAACTTAGATTTTGTATAGTCCAAAAAGACCAATTGTATAATTATTCATTCGNAGGTTAAATGTGGGTATATAGTTGTGCAGTATATATAGTTGTGCAATTCTTTGATCATTAATGAGGAGTTTTATGGCTAAATAAAGTGTGTTAGGAAAATTCACATAACTATTCATTAGCATTGCATCACAGAAATTCCTCCATGGTAATTTTATGCGTATTAGTATGTTATGCACAATAAGAACTGAAGAAACCTTGCTTCAAATTAAATTCTACTTTGTGGAGTGTAAAATGGAAAATTATTCATTTTGCTCAAACACTAAAATAAATGCTAGTTTGATGTTTCAGTGGCAAATAGCAACACATCACACAGGAAAAACGTATAGCAAAAACCTGAACTAGGTCCCAGATCACTAATTGACTTGACAGATCAAAGCTGCAAAAAGAGAACTCTCAAGGAGATAAAACAATTTCCAGAGGATTGTTAGATGGCTTCAGTTTCCTGAAAAAGTGTGAAGAAGCAAAAATATTGTTGTTGGCAGTTACAGACCCTACTTACCATAAATTTTATTCATGTACAAGTCTCTGAGTCCACCTACAAAACCAACTACTGTGTGATTGGGGCACTGCTGTGTCTTTAACCTTCTCCATAACATAATGCCTCCTTTTTACACATCAGTCAAGGGTCCCAATACCTTTCTCTATATACAGAAGATAGAATGAATTATTCTATATTATGTATTATATGACACATTCATTAACAACTTTTAAAATAAATTCTGACTTCCTTTCAAATCTCCTTACCTTACTGAAAAGGAGGTTTATTCCCCCAGTGTAAATCCTTAATGCACATGACCCTTCTCCATAAAAAGATGCTGGACTGGCAACTGCAGATCTTTAGAATAAACCATGAGAAGTAAGGAATTTCAGAATAGAGAATGCACAGTATTGAAAATAAATTTTAAAAGTCCATCTAGTACATAATCTTTTTTTCCACAGAGTGCCTGTGGTTTTGTCTCCTGGTCTTAATGCAAATGCGTCTGTTACCTCATTTAGTGTAGCACTGTTCTTGCACTGCTTGGTCACTTGTATTTATCATCACAGTACAATTGACATGAAGGTACTCTGGTTCTAGGTCCCTGAGATTTTCGCTCAGGGAATGCCCCTAGCCTGTAACAACATAGTTGGAGAAGGACAAGGCTATGAAATGGATCTTACTCAGATGTCTATAAAGACCAGCACTAGGTCAGAAATCTGCTCAGACTTTGGCCAGTGAATTCTTATTTCAGGCTCTCCAGTTGTCTGTCAATATGCCAATACAATTCAGAATTGTTGAACATAACTAATAACAACAACCAACTCTCAGTCAGAAATGTTACATTCTATATGTGATTTGCATATGTTGACAAAAATTACAAAAATAAATGAACTACTATTTTTACAATAATGCATGCAAGAAATTATGGTATTTCAGAGTGAGTGAGCAATATTTTGGCTTTGCAGCTCTTTTCTTGTTCTTTATCTAGAGAAAGAATAATAAAAAATAGTATGTATGACGTCTAACCTTCAAAGTCTTGATGAAAATGTACCTCTATACCTCTGATTAACAGCTTGTTCCAGTACGTTTTCCTATTGTAATTAAATGGAATCTTGTGGAGCAAAAAACCTTGTAACAGTGTATTAACATCAGTAAATAGCATATATTTTCATTCCACTCTTGAATCTCCATAGTTTATCCTCAGATCTATTTCAATAGTATTTACAAGGAGGAAAATAGAACCGTTAACGTCCTCATACTCTTATATTATAATATATCTGCAAATAGCAAATTCAGGAGGCTAAACAAGCATACTGGAGGTAATTTATGCCCTTTCTTTCCTCTCTCATTAAAAAGGTAATTTGGGATTAAGATAAGTACAATGGAAGTATTTTCTGCAAATCTCAGTATTAATATAAATGCTGATAATTGCTGAGAGTAAGGTGGTGTGTAATTGTTTTTTTTTCATTTGTGCACTTAATTCTGAAAAAATTTGCACAATAGTATAATTTGAGTACAATGAGTATATTGACAGATACAAACACAGGACCAAAGTTACTGTTAGATAACCCTTCCGGTGAAAGAGTTTTTTAACCATTGTTATGTGTGTCAGTGTTTAGAGGAATTGGTCAAGGAACAAAATATTCAAATTCCATGTTGCACATCCTCTTCTCTGTTCCAAAGTCGAGCAAAAAGGAACCAAACACTGAAATTCTGGTTTTACTATTTCAGTAGTAAAAGCTTTTCTTCTCTCTACATTCCTTTTCTCCAGGGAGTTTGCATTTTATCAAAGTTTGGAACAGGAGAAACTGGACCAGAACAGCTATGCTAGAGATGGGGACCTAGTTTGACAGGACTTTTGAACACATAAATCAAAGCCTCTGTGCTTAACAAGTGTGAATAGACACAATTGGATCTGAAACACCTAAATTCTCTGTATTAGAGGTAGAAATGTACAAATTTATTTAGTTATAAGAATCAGTATGTACTCCTTTCAAAGATTTCTGTAATGGAAGTTTTTGAATAAAGTTCCTCTAGGAATGCAATCAGTGGAAAAGAGACAGAAGGAACTGAGAACTAATGAAAACTTCTGCACCAGGGGACACTGAGACATTGCACAGCCATAGCTGTCTATATAAGAAAAAAGCAGAAGGATTGAAAGTTTCAAGGTGATCACTGTTATTCCTTCAGCCTCTACCATGATCCTTAAGTGCAGCTTCAGATGAAACTGATGACGACCAAATGGTCATTTTTAATCCATTTATTTATCTAGACAATAAAAGGCTTTTGAAATCTTGGACAGATTCCCTCCATTTTGTTCCATGGAAACGTGCTACCTAGGTGCACAGGGCATATGTGAACAACTACAGGAAAGCAGTTCTGGCTAATTCAGATGGTCCCAAATGACAGGAGCATGGCAAATGTGATGCCGATCTACAAGAAGGACCAGAAGGAAGATAAAGGGAACTACAGACCTGTCAGTCTGAATTTGTTCCATGACAGGGAATATCATGGAACAGATCATCCTAATGTCATCATGTGACACATGCAGAACAACCAGGGGATCAGGCCCAGCCAGCAGAGATTTGTGAAAGGCAGATCCTGCTTGACCAACATGACGTCCTTCTATGACAGGGTGACTCACCCTATGGATGAGGGAAAGTCTGGATGTTGTCTACCTGGGCTTTAGTAAAGCCTTTGGCATTGTTTCCCACAACAGTCTCTTGAAGAAGCTGCCTGCATATGGCTTGGACTGGTGTACTCTTTACTGCATAAAAATTGACTTGATAGCTGGGCCCAGAGTGTGATGGTGAATGCAGTGGGCAGTTGATCACCAGTGTTGTTCCCTAGGGCTCAGTACCACAGCCAGTTCAGTTTAGTGTCTTAATTTACCGATGATGTGGACAAGGGAATTGAGTCCACCATCAGTCAGTTCACAGGTGACACCAAGCTGATCAGGAGTGCTGATCCACTGGAGGGTTGTAATGGTCTACAGAGTAATGGTTCAAGGCCCACCTGTATGAAGTTGGAATGACAGAATCATAGAATGGTTAGAGTTGGAAAAGACCTTAAAGAACATGTAGATCTAATACCTCTGCAGTGGGCAGGGACAACTTCCACTTACTCAGAGTCCCATGCAACCTGTCTTGAACACTTCCGGGTATGGGGAGTCCACAACATCTCACAGCCTGTTTCAGCACCCACCCATCCTCACAGTAAAGAATTTCTTCCAAAGATCTAATCTAAATCTACTCTCTTTCAGCTTGACGCCACTCACCCTTGTCCTATCATTACATGCTCTTGGGAAAAGTCCCTCTGCACCTTTCTCGTAGGCCCCTTGTAGGTACTGGAAGGCTCCTAGAAGGTCTCCCCAGAGCCTTTTCTTTTCCAGGCTGAACCGCCTCAACTCTCTCAACCTTTCTTCACAGGAGAGGTGTTCCAGTTCTGTGATCATATTAGTGTCTCTCTCTCCGGACTTTTTCCAAAAGGTAACATCTTGTGTTGCAGGCCTCAGAGCTGTACTCTGTAGCAGTGAATCTGCAGTATATGAGAAAACTGTTGTTTGGGCATGTTTCAAAATGGCTTTTTGTAGTCTTTTTGCTAACTCATGCTTTCTTCTTCCCAAAACCCGCCACGACAAGTTGTTATCCCGTGCAGGCATGTCCTGAGAAGATATCCTGAGATCTTCTCACTGGCCCCTTTTAACCTCTTCCTATTGGCTGTTAACCCCTTCCTGTGAGCTGTAATTGGCTACCCTGTGAACCCTAACCCTATAAATGTAACACCCCCCAACAATAAACTCTCTCCTGCCTCCTCTCTGCGCCCGGTGTGCTGTCTCTGTGCCTGCCATGAGACCACGTGGCCGAAGGGAGGGGGGGACACTGCTCCCCTCCAGGCTTGGGACCTGAAGAAAGCCCTGGCTCTGGAGTTCCCCCCTCCCTATCCACCTCAGCCTTTGGAAATGGTTTTTCAGATGGAAATGGAANTGGAACTAGAACTGGGCCACCCCACGCCATGGGGGAAAAGAGATCCACAATACTCCAGGAGCAGTACTCAATGTGGTGTCTCACAAGAGCACAGTAAAGAGGAGAATCACCTCCCTCAACTTGCTTGTCATGCCTCTTGATGCAGCCCGGGATGTAGTAGACTTTCTGGGATATGAACACACACTGTTGGCTCATGTTGACCTTCTAATCCACAAATACTCTACTATCCTTTTTCCCAGGGCTGGTCTTGATCCATTCTCTGCCTAGACTGTATTTGTGCTTGGGATT
>VXAY01007505.1:1451344-1462283 GCA_013399855.1 Oxyruncus cristatus | reverse complement strand
GGTCGGGACCCTGGGCCGGAGGCGCCCAGGGCGGCTGCGCTGAGGGGGAGTGGAGGGTCACGGTGCTCGGGGTGGCCCCCGGGTGTCCGCTTACTGCTGTGTGTCGTTTCCAGGCCTGCCGGGACCGGGTCTGCGGGAGGACGCCATGACCGGGAGGTGAGTAGTGACTGCCCGGGGGGTTCGGCTCGTTGCTGCAGCGCTGTTCACCTGGGCATTTCTGGGAGTGTTAAAACACCGAGTAGTGATCCGTGTTCCTGTAGCTGCTCTAGTTTTCCGGGATATCTCCTGTGCCCAGTGTCTTACTGGGTCTACAGTTGTGTGTCCCTATTCCGAAGCTTCTGTCACAGGCTGTTATAGCTGTTGTAAGGCTGTGTCACTCTTTCTTTGGCCTGTCAGTAAATGCAGGATATTGGTGGTGGTTTTGTTAACAGAGTGTTTGTGAATCTCCAGTGTGCAGGAGTGGCTTAGACATCCTACTCCCTTGAGTAAGGGAGCTCCTATGCCATCGAGATTTTTTGTTGCTGTAGGAACTGAGTTTGTAAATGGGGGGGATTGACTGCGTATTCTGTTGCTCAGAGGGGTTGTGGACTCCTCCCTGGAAGTGTTGAAAGCCAGGTTGGATGGGGTTCTGAGAAACCTGGTCTAGTGGAAGGTCCCTTTGCCCATGGCAGGGGGGGTGGAACTGTGTGGACTCTAATGTCCCTTCCAACCCAAACCATTCGATGGTTCTGTGAATCACAACTTTGTCTTGACATTTATGTGTGGAGTTCATGTCCTGTTACACACGTGTGGCAGGGAAAAGTGGATATCTCAGCTTGATCCTGCTGTATCCCGGGACAGGTGGTGGATGCAGTTGGGACAGATGTGCTGTGTACACTGTGTGTGGAGCAGCCTTATAATAGTTTTACCTGGGTAGTGCAGGCAGGACTCCTGTCCTCAGGAGTTGCTGTGGAGGTTATGTGATGTCTGTGTCTAGTGGATGTGGAGTTGTGTCTCTGGCTGCCTCCACAGGCTGCAACTAATTCCTTTGAGGCTACAAGTTAGGAGCAGTTCATACTTTCTGTAGGAGTTCGTGCAACACAGGAGGCTGGTTTTGTGGTGTGTAGACAAAAAAACCACGTTTGCTCAACAGAGTGTTAGTACACATTTGGAAAAATCTAGTAATGCTGAAGCACTTCAGCTTTAGTGTAAAGCGTGTAGTGTGGTGTTAGAAAGCTGCACAGCTCTCACAAATATTTCATGACCAGGTACTTGGGTTTTCTCTATTCACTGAACGTAAGGATTTGCAGTGATTTTTAAAGGTGGGGTTTTTGCTCTGCTGAATTTCTAACAGTGTGGAATTAGTTTCTGCTGAAACAGCACATGGTTTATTTTTACTTTTGTTAGTTTGGAGTGATTTATAACTTTATAAACGTTTTCCATGTCTCCAGGCTGTGGTGCAAGGCCATTTTTGCTGGCTACAAACGTGGCCTCCGAAACCAGCGGGAGCACACTGCCCTTCTGAAGATTGAAGGTGTTTATGCCCGCCAGGAGACAGACTTCTACCTGGGCAAGAGGTGTGCCTATGTGTACAAAGCTAAAAAGTAAGTTACTTTTTATTCTTACATTGAATTAGCCAACTCCTGTGTCAGCTTTTGCACGTGCCAGGATGTGAGGAGGCTGTTCATAGAGCTGTTGTTAGAACAAAAAATGAATTATGCTGGATATATCGAGAGTGTCCATGGAGAGCTTTGTGGACCACTTTTCTGTCTTAGTTTTGTTTTACAAGTCCTTGGTTATTTTTGCTTTAGTTGGTTGATACGTTTTAATTTAGATAATTATATTCTGTGAAATAGTCATATGCTTCATAAATGGTGTATTAAGAGAGCAAATGGGATGAGTGTGGAGTTGAGCAGTATGAGCTGTTGAGTTACTTAAACAATAGTATGATTTTCTGAAGCCTGGAGGAATTTGTATTATCTGGGCTTTTGTGTGGCCATGTCAGAGCACTCTGTCACTTCTGCTCTGCTGCCACTGGCAGATGCCTTGAGAACAGCTATTTATTACCTTCCACTTCCTTTTTTTTTTTTTTTATTTTGTTGAGTGTGGTTGTTAGTATTCAGAATTGCCTTGAATAAAATTGATTGTTAACTTGACTACCATCATTTCCAACGTATGGCACATGGCTATTCATCTAAAGCACTTTATGCCATCTATTCTAATGGCTTATTCTTCTCTTGCCTTTGTTGTGCCTGGAGAAATCTTATAAATAAGGTGTATTGTCTTTGGAGTTGAAATTTTTCAGTATGAACACGTTAGCAACAGTGTTTTCCAAATTTTTGAGGCTGGTAACTTGTTAAGAGTTCTCCAGTGGAACTTCTGGCAAATTACAGGCTGTAATATTTGCCTGTTTGAAAAGTACAGTGAAAATTCCAGGCCTGGCAACTTTCACAGGTAAATGAAAGTGGAAGTTGGTCTGGTTAAAGATGGCTGTGGAGTAAAGTTATTGAGGTGCCTTGAAGAGGCCACACTGTCACTGATGGTGACAACAGAACTGTGACTGCCGTGCTCAGCTGTTCCTTCCCTCTCTTTCCCAGCAACACTGTAACCCCCGGTGGGAAGCCCAACAGGACACGGGTGATCTGGGGGAAGGTGACCCGGGCCCATGGGAACAGTGGCATGGTCCGTGCCAAGTTCCGCTCCAACCTTCCTGCCAAGGCCATTGGACACAGAATCCGGGTGGTAAGTGGATTTATTTTGGCAACAAGATATTTATTGGCAGTTTTCAGGGTGCCTTTTTATTCCACGTACTGTGAGGGAACACTTGAACTGTGGTTTTGTCCTCTTGGTGTTGTGTTCAACAAGGCTCGGTGATAGCATTCCTTTTGGAACCTGGAGAGGCTTATTCATGGCTTCTTGGGCTCGGGATTTGTCTCATTGCCAGGGGCCTGTGTGCTTGCTCGGATTGTCTGGAAAGGCTCTTCAAGGTCCAGGACTCGGGTCCCTTCTAAAGCTACCTTGATTTCTTTTTCCTGAATCTTTTCCATGTATTTTTACACCCTTCTGCTCCAGTTCCTACCTGTTAATTTTTCTGCTGCCTCCCAAATGTTGTAACTGAGGGGAGTGCTGTCGTAATCTGTCCCCTGGTACCTGCTCCACAGTTGGTGTCTTAGCCACAGGGCTTCAGTGAGACTGTACCTTTTGGTCCCTCACCTGGAGTTGTGATGCAGTATTTTCATACTGATGATGTCAAAAGGAGTATCAGAGGGATGCAGCCCTTCCTTTCTGCCTCTTTCCTGTGCCTTAGAAAAAGTAGGAGCAGCACAGTTAAATCCTGAATCCAGAGCCATGGGAACTGTTACTGTCAGTGGGCAGGAGGGCTGGCAAAGTCCTATTGCAAGGCACTGAACCAGCTGTTGGGCTTTTCCAGTGTCACACCTCTTCTCTGTAAACTGGGGGGTTGCTTCAATAGTAGTTGAAGAGATTGATGGTCTAGATTGTAACTGCAAAACTTGTGTTTAAAAACAAGATTTCTAATATGATTCTATCTGTTTTTGTGTTTTACAGATGCTGTATCCATCTAGGATCTAAATTTTTATTGAAAATAAAATGGAGAATCTGTTTAACTTTTGTACATTTCTGGTTTTTATCCCCTCCACCAATTTCGAGGGACTTCTTTCTCAGGAGTATATCAGAGTTGACAGCACTAAGATGCTGTTGGGACACGAAGCTGCACAGTGGAACGGGGATTGGACACATTCCCGGTGAGGTGTTTGTAGAACAGGCTGCACTCTGAAGATAAATAACTTGCCACCTCCGTGCCTCCTGTCATGGAATCACCATCACACACGTTTACCTTATTTCAGGGCTAAACAATAAATATTTGTAACCTCACAAACTGCACATAACTGTTGTATAGAACACAAGAAGTGTTTCCTTGCTGAACTAATAGAGGGGAACTTCCTGCACATGTTGCTGAACTGTTTGTGAGACAAAACTGTGTAATTGTGACATCCTGCCCTTAAGGGTGAGAGGTCACAGTGGTGGGATACTAAAGCCTAGCAGTAGAATGCTCAATAATGAGTCTTTGTGTACCTGGGCAGCACATGTGTCTGTAGCGTCTGCTCTGTGGAATTTATTTAAACACGTTTTCACCACAGCTCTGTAGTGCCCGAGTGTTAACACTGGCTGGATTCCTGGCCAGCCTTATCCCACTGTCTCATGTGGGGCAAGTATCTTCACATCACTTTCACAGCTCTCTAAGGTTTGTTGAACAAGAAGGGTGGTGAAAAATGAGTTTGAAGTCTTGAAGTGCAAGGCTCAGAGGTTCTTAATATATCCCCCAAAAACAGTGGGTAGTTTCAAGGGATGTTTGAGACAGCTGCAGGTTGTCATGGTTGCTGCTGATGTCATAGTCCCAAAATGACCTGTGGATACCTTTGGAGGGCAGTTCCACACATTCTGTGTAGTTCCATCATTTTCAATGCATCCCTAGACAGGCAGGCAGGTGAGTCCTTGGCTCGGCCATCCCTGGGCCCGCTCCAGTGCAGTCCCTCCTTCCCAGGGGATGTGAGTGAGCTTCCTCCTCCCTGCCTGGCCCTGCTGCCAGTATGTGTCAGGGAGTCCTCTGAGCTGTTGGCTTTGCATGTCTCCTGCAGTGGGCTGGTATTTCACAGCTAATCCTCTTCCCTCTGTAGGAGGTCAAATAGTTGTATGTGCAGAGTGCATTGTTGGGTAAATCAAACTGTCTTTCGAATGGGATTTAGAAAACTGGACCTATCTGCTCCGTTCTGGTATAGAGGTGGTTTTGCTGGACTTGCTTCCAGATCTAATCCTGCCACTGCTTGGCAGCAGGAGGGCCATTGCTGTGGAAAGCTGCATTTTTTTTAATATGGAGAAGCTGCAGCTTAGAGGATGTTGGGCCAAGTCAAGTAGGGCTTTAGTCTTCCACAACTACCAGTGGGTTGTACACATAGGATTTAAGGAAAGATGGGTGGATTTTCCAGCTTTAGCCATGACAGAGGAAGGAGGAGGAAACATAGTTAGCAAATTTGACTGTAACAACAGGTTGGTAGGTTTGTGGTCACTACCACATTGCTGGATTTTGCTGATGAGAAGGTAGTAAGTCGTCTTGAGTTTGATGCCTAAAAATACATAATGATCTCTTTTATCTCTCCTGTCATCTTTTTCTACTTACCGGAAGTACAAAGCCTGTTTCTGAGAGGTCCAACATCAAATAGCACATGACTGCAATTTTTGAATCCGTGTCAATACTCTGTTATTTCCTTTCATGTTCATTTGGTCCCACCAAACCTAGGGTTTGCTGCTGAGAGCAGCAGGTGCTGCCTGTTTGGAGGCCTGTGCTGTGCAACTGCCTTTGCTACAGCAACCGCCTTCCACTCCTTTCCCCAGCAGCACAGCAAACTGACGTGTGGGAGGAAGCTATGGCATCAAAGGAGCCTGCCTCCTTCGTGGACCGGACCACCTGGGAGCTCCTCAACCTGCTGGACATGCTGGGAAGGCGGAATGGACGGGTGGGAGTGATGGAGGTGGATGATGCTGAATCAAGAGCCCCCTCATTGCTAGTGGACTTTACCCGGGACCTGTGTGGTACAGGTGACATCAAACATAAGCCACAGCAGGCAGGGAGTGAGGGAAAGGAAGAGGAGGATGTGATTCCACCACATCTGATTTTTATGCTGTGGCAAGCCAGTGTGTTGAAGAGGCTCATGCAGTGGGATCACTTGGATGAGGCCATCCGGGATGTGAGGAACCTCCTCCCCTGCCTGCCGGATGTGCTGGTGCTTGTGATGATCCGTCCAGACCCCCAGGAGCAGCTGGACCAGGCAGTGAGAGCACTGAGGAGAATGCAGTGTGTGCTGGATGGGGCCCTGCAACTGCCTGTGGAGACGGCGATCTACAGCCCAGGCCAGCCTGGAAGTGTCCTGGAGGCAAAGAGAGCTGCCTGTAGAGCACTGAGAGAAGCCTTGAACTGCCATGAAGGTAAACTGGTGACACAGCTAAACACAGGGCTGAAGGACAGACAGGGTTTTTGGAAACAAAGACATACTCAGGGAGGAGTAGGGAGGAGTCTGAGGGACCATGTAGACGGAAGTGGTGCTTGGTGGCTGGATTACAGATACAGGTGGGAAGATAAGCTGGACTTTGCAGGCAATGTGAGCTGGAAAAAAGAATGAGAGCTTAAGCATAGGGATGGGGTTGGACAATGTTCTGAGCCAACCGTGTCCTCGTCTATGTCAGATGGTGGCTCTTGCTTGCCCCAGACTACATGTGGCTACAGAAATGCTGCTCAGTGTAAGAGCTGCAGTTCTGACTCCGCTGCTGGGGCTTTCTCTGATGATGTTAACAGTTCTTCATTGGAGGGATGTGCCAACCTCTCTGGGTGAGCCACAGGACAAAGCTTTGAATAGGATGATGACAACTGTTCTGTCATTTGTGTCTCCTCCCCTAGAAGTCGACTCCCAGGAGCCATTTATTATTTCGCTCCCGGAGCTCAGATACTGCCGTGTTCTGCCTGAACGTAGGCAAGACAAGGTATCAAAGATGGATGGAGAATGAATTCCTTTGGGCAGCAGAACCTGTCAGGTTGGTTTTAGCACTGTTCACCAGGATGTCCTTTTGCAGAACGCTTCCCTCCTGGTGCCTTGCTTGTGTGCCCAGGCCTTCGGCATGGATATAACTCATTTTGTGGCTGTTGCCAGAAGGGGACACTGCGCCCTCAGCATCACACTTTCCTTGCCACAAACCTCGGAGTTCCTTGCTGCACTGGCTGAACAATCTATCCCAGGAAACTTCTATCAACAATCACTGAGTTTCTGCTTTGCATGAAATGCCTTGCTTGATTATCAGAATCTCCCTGAGAAACCTGTCCCTAAGAGACCAGCTGCCAGCAGAGAGGGAATCAGAGCAGGCCAGAGGCCTCTGGATTTAAACTGTCCCAAAACTGAGACAGTGAAAGAAACTCAGAGCTAAGACCTAAGACCATGTTTTCCCAAGAAAGCCCAGATGCAGGGAGCTTTGGAACATAGTTTCCATCAACACAAAGCTCCTGAAACTCCCCAGGGTTCTTTGTAGCAGGGAGCTGACCTTACATACGAGCGGGTAACAGTAGACATCCAGCAGGCTGAATTATTGGGATGGGTTATTTTGGATGGGAGGAACTGTGGGAGCAGTAGATTACTTTTAAGTCCAAATACCCACATAATAGCTGAACTCATTTCCCATCCTTTCTGGGCATGGCAAGGCACTATGGGTAGCTGCCTGTTTTTGTATTGGGAGTTTAAATGTATTTCTTTTCTGGGTTTTTTTACAGATCTTTTATTGTCCTGAGGTCTTCATTATCATCAAAAGAAGGATTAAAAGCCTGATATTTATCTCATTTCTGTTTGTGTGTATCTATAAGCTTTAAAGCTTACATTTAAGACCATGAAACTCCTGCTGAAGTTGCAGGTTTGTGCAGTGTGGTACAGAAGGGGTGGGATTTGGGGGTGGCTCAGAGGCTCTGAACCAATGTTTCTCAGGGAAAGGATCCTCCAGGTTATTTTTCAAATATGGGCTCTTTCCACATCCTTAAGTACAGTGTGGCTTTATGAAACAAAACAACTTTGGTGCCCTACAGCAATGCTCCTCGTAGTGCTGCCCAAGTAAAGCAGATGCTTTCTAGCAACTCATAAGGATGTGTTTTTCCAAAGCAGTAAATTGAAGCAGTCTTGGAGAACAGGTCTGTGACAGAGCACTTGTGCAAAGATTTGCTCAGGCTTAGCTTGTCAGCAGCCAGTTCCCATTCCTGGCTGGCTCAGAGGCTTTTCCATGTGCTCCCATGAGCACCGACACTGGGCTGGGTCACTGAACATTGGGCTCAGAGCTACTCCCACAGAATTCCTCTCTGCACTTCTATCACAAAATTGGCATGAGAATCCTTTTTCCCATCCTCTTTCTTCAGAAGAGAGGTTAATCTTGGTAAATGCACCTCTTAAGGGCTCTACTCCAGTGGACCTTTCATTTTGTTTAGACTTCAAGGCACTACTAATATACATGCCAAATTTATTTCTCTGAACAAAGCATCTTCTCTCCTCCTTTGAAGTCCAAAATGACCAGCTGTTGTGTCTGCTCTGAACAGCTATGGGCATATGTAAGAGTTTTGATTACTCTCATTTAGGGCTGTCTATAGAGATTCCCTACAATTGTGACTGTCAGATGGATACTTGAAGGAGTGTCAGGCCTTCTAAGTACATCTGTGTTTTTGCTCAGATTCCTGACAGGGCTCTGAAGACACTTTGTGGGGGACTACAAATGCTGCTGAGCTCATGACTGCCTCTGATCTGTTTGAGTGGTACCTCTTTAAGTAACACAAAGGGAGATAAAGTTGTATGTGCTATTAAATCTTACCTCTGTTAATGAGTAAAGAAATGTAAACAAGGTTGTTTGGGTATTGTGGGTGACATTCACCTTTCCAACCAGCCTCTGTTGGTGTGTACCCAAAATTAACTAAAGAATTGCAGTGGCCATGGGGAACAGTTCTATGTAGTCCCAAATATTAGTTTTTAGTGGCTGGGCTGGCAGTTTAAACATTGGGCCTGCTGCAGAAATGTAGCCAGTAGTGTGCTTTCTGAGCTGAGTTAGGAAGATAACTTCAATTTTTTCTATACCTTCTCTGCAAGATTTATCTTCAGAAATCTTGGGAATTGCCTTCCAGAAAGCGAACTTCCCAAAGCCTGAGGCATCTTGGCATCTTCAGGCTAGTCACTGGCACAGCACTGCTTGAAAAGAACCCTGTGAGACCTGTGCTGTAAATGGGCTGCACATCAGGAAGGGTGTAATGGGCACAGCACAGGCTGTGCTGGCAGCTCATGAGGAGTTTAAACACTCTGTGGGTCTTCTTGTGGCAGTTTGCAGAGAGATGAGGGTTTCTGGGACCATCACATCCTCTTGTCTCCTCCTGCTGCTGCTGGCACAGTTCATAGTGCTGATTACACCTGGGCTTTTCCCCACTGGACCATGAGAGCCATGAGGAGGGTTCCAAACAGATGAGGAAAAAATCCTTGTTAATACAAAATCTGGGCAATACTAAGGCCAGACCTGGCTGTTGAGTTATGTCTGACTTTAGCCCTGCCATGTTGACAGCTGCTCTGAGGGCTATCATGTTGGCATGGAAGCATGGGCTCTTGCAACAATAGACCCTGATCTTTGGAAGAGGAGCCTAATCCTTCTGTTTTATCTCCCCTCTTCCCTCCCCATTTGCTTATCAGCACATGTAATGACTAAGTTACTTTTGCTAGGACCCAGGGCAGAAAGTCTCTCTGAAGCCCTTGCCTGGGCTGTCTGGCCCCACGCTGCTGGCCTGGGGCAGTGTTTGCTCAGACTGTCATACCTGGGGCAAATGTTTTCTAGGATTAAAACTGGTGGTGCACAATGACCTTCCTGAGCTGTCACACCTCTGTTGAGCCTGGGGACCAGCCTGTGGCACATTCCTCTCACTGTGGCTGCTGATCTGCTGGGCTTTGGGGATGGATGGCCACGAGTATGGGCAGGGAGTAGGCACCTGGCTCAGACACATTCCTGGCACAAGTGTGCCCCAATGCACATGTTGGGAATCACTGATCCAGGGCAGGCACATGGATTTTGGCTCTGCTTTCACCTCCCAGTGCACTCAGAGACTCCTCCACCCATCCCAAGAGATGGTTTGGCTCCAAATGGCCTCAGAATGGGACTGGCCAAGGTGATTCCATCTGTTTGCACCTTTGAGCTGTTTATCCCTTCCCAGGTTATTGCGATAAGATGTTACCATTACCAGTTTGGAGGAGCCAGTTCTGATATGGCAGAGGGGAAGTATTTTCCACATGCCATGGATTGGAGCTTCCCCATGGAAGTGCCAGAGTTGTGCACAGCAGCTTTCATTCACCATCGGCTGGCAGAGCCAGCTTGTGGGATACATGTAACAAGGGCCAGCACTGAAGCCCTGACTAAAGCGAAGCCTTGACTAACGCTCCGTATTTACCCCTGCAAACACTTGTGCTTTGATGGGACGTGTGTGTATCACTGCAGAGTACTGCTGATGCTGGTGGGGCTGTTACTGTGGGCTGTGTTTCGTGTGGAGGTGGATGGATGTGGTGTTTGCCCAGCCGCTAGAACTGGGAACCTCACCAGAAAGTGACAGATCCCATTGGGAAGGCTCAGATCCCACTAGCATGAAAGAGGTCTCACTGGAGAAAAAGCCCATCAAGAATGGTCAGATCTCTCTGGGAAAAGCCAGATCCCATTGAGAGGGAGATCCCATCAGGAGATCAGATCCCATTAGTATGGGGTAGATCCCACCAAGGAGGGGAAGATTCTGCAGGAAAACAGAGCAAATCCCACTATAAAATCCCCTGGGCAAGGGAAAGCCAAAGGGCACTGGTTTGGGGAGGGATTCAGAGATGCAGTGTGTAGTTTGGGGACTGCAGCTCAGCTGGGCACGAATTAGGGAACTTGTGACCAGTGGGGTGGGTAAGTCCTTTGAGGGTGTAATTGTTCCCAAAGTAGAATTGTTTCCAGGTATGGCTATGGCCTGGCCAGGCTGTGCAGCTCTGTAGTGCCAATGGCACATGATGCCAGGGAGTTCACTCCATCACTGCCCTGGGATATGGGATGTTACACCCTTTCAGGTGTATGATCAGCTGCTCCTCTATTGTGGCCCCATGTGTGTCCCACCTCGCAGTCACCACAGCCTTTGCTCATCCTCCTCTCACATTCCTAGCCCCTCCACAGCACGGGTTTTGCCTGAATTTTATCACCCCTTCATGTGAAACAAGACCAGCCCGTGTAAAAGCTCCGAGGCTGGTTGTGTGGCCGATTGAGGGCCCCATGTTCCCCAGTAATACCGTCTCCGCTGTGCCCACCCGGCAGCGGGCGGGGGCTGTTCCCCGCGGGTGTGTGCGGGTTCGGGACGGGGCTGTAGGGG
>VXAY01007505.1:1264049-1442961 GCA_013399855.1 Oxyruncus cristatus | reverse complement strand
TGGAAGCGGAGCGCCGCGTCCGTGTCCTGCCGGTCCCTCGCGAGGGCTCCGGTGCCCGTGCGGGTCCCGGGCGGTGCGGGGGGGCGTGAAGGGGGGGTAGTTTCGGTGCTTCCAGGGGACACCTCGGCAGGGGTGTGTGAAAACGGGGGGCTCTCGGGGTCCGCGGGAGGTTCGGCAGGGACTGAGAGGGGGAATGGGAAGGACTTCGGAGGAGTTCGGGAACGGGAATGCCTCGCGGAGGGAATGTCAACCCGGAGAGGCCGTGATTATGAGGCGAGTGAGGAAGATGTTAAAACACTGTGGGTCTACTGAGAGCTCGAGAGTGTGAGAAAATACGGGAAGTATTTCCAAAAATACTCAGGCCAGGAGTTAACACGTGTGTGTTTGTGACTTGCTGGAGGAACAGTGAGAGGACAACAGTCCCCAAGTGCTTTTCTTTTTTTGAGCCCTTTGCTTTGTTTAACTGTTACTTTAAGTGATGGGAAGTAGGAATCATTTCAGAAGGGCTTTAAAAAAGGTAAAAATGGCGTGTTGAAGTGAAGTGTGTGTAGGCAGTGTGTGGGAGTGAGATTGCTTTCTTCTGATAGATCAGGAATACAGGAGCTTACTTAAAATAAAAATTTTTTAAAAAGCCACAAAACCCCCCAAAGCAAACGTTTGGACTGGAGTTTCAGAAAGCAGCTGGAAGGAGCACTGTGGGCTGGGCTGCTGAACCTGCCTTCTCTGCTCAGGATCCACATCAGTGCTCCCTCTGTTGCTGTTACTGATGGATCTGTGTCTCATCTGTTTTTTAAAAGATCTCTGATAATGGAGGCTCCGTGACCTCGATAGGTGAAGTGTATAACTGTGTTACTGAATGACTTTTCATACCATCAAACCTCATGCTTTGAAGCTTCCCTAAAGTTTGGTCTTACTCATCCTGTTCATATGTGACACAAAGGTCAGATTATTCCCTTCCACCAGCTGTCCTGTATCTGGACTCTGCACTTTTCCCAGGTTTTCATAGACCAGCCAGTTCCAAGGCTCCAACAGCCCTTCAGGGCCTGGTTCCCAGAGCTCCCTGTTCTTCCTGTCCAGCTCTGACCTGCTGGGTTTGCTTGTGACTCTCACAAGGTGGTGCCCAGCTCTGGACACGGGACTGGGCAGGGATGTGGTGCCAAGGGGAGGGAAAGTGCCTCGGGGATCTGCCAAGAACTGCTCTCACTTACACATCTGTGTGAGGGTTGGGTTCTCCTTCTCCCACTGCAGCCAAGTGATCATGTTTCATCTTAACCCTCTCTGTTATTCATATTCTGTATTTGTACATTTTAGTTTGGGCCTGCACATGATCATTTTAGATTTGTCAAGATCTTTTGAAACCCCAGTTCAACCCGTGGCCCTCCAGCCTTCCCAGTTTCATGTCTTAGATTTAAAAGGTCCTCAAGCTGTACAACAGATGGAAGATTTAAAGCACTAAATGGGGTTGGACTTTGATCAGATCCTATTTTGACTCATTCTGTTGCATCCTTGCAGTCTGACAATGAAACCACCCAGAACCATTCTTCAGATTAAGCTCTCCTGATGTCTGTGAACCTCTCAGTTAAACAATATTTATGTGGCTGTTTGTACAAATGTTCTGGGGCAGCAACAGGAGTCTTGCTAAAGCTGTGAGGTGTGACATCTCTTGTGTTTCCTTGGCACGAAAACATTCTCTGAGTTCTTGTCTAATATCTTTTCCTCTAAGAAGGATCATCTTTTATAAATAATGTGCCTTTTCAGTTATAAATTCTGAAGTATTTTACATCACGTTTATACAAATTTGAATCTGATCTTTGAAATTTGATACTGAAGATTTGAAACCAGCATTCCAGAGACAGCCTTCTTTCGTGTTCTGTTGGTTTTGAACTAAATAACAAGCTCACTTTTGATACAGAGAGTCCAGAACTGACTATGATCTTGCTTTGCAGCTGGAATTATTTCTCTTCTGGATGAAGAAGAGCCACAGCTCAAGGTAAGCTCTTACATCTGAGAGTAAACAGCAACAAATGCATTATGTTGAGAGCTTAAAATCAAAAAGGAGTGGATCTCAATAATTAATGGTTGGACAGCAACAGGTGAGCACCAAATTGTATCTAGCCTAAAAGCTGAAAGAAAGGGCTTAAGTAACATGATAACAGATGGCAAACTGACTTGTTTTGAACATGGATCAAAATAGAACTTCAAATGTAAAATCTCTGTTCATCAAAGCTCCCAGCTCTCTGATGGTAATGGCGCTTTGTTACTTAAAATTGTTCCAGAGACTGCATTTAGACTCTGTAAAATTCAAAGCTGAGGAACACTTGAGTTTTTAGTATAGTTTTAGCCATGTAGAACAAAATCACATATAAAGTTTTCACTTGGAAAAAAAAATATCACAGTAGTAGCATGAAAAAAAACCAGCAGCAGAAACTTTACGGTGTCCAGAGTGTATAAATCCGTAGAACAGCAAACCCTCAGAGTGGTGGTGTGTTGATGGTTTACCAGTTACATGAACATTTAAGGTGGCCCATTTTAGGAGCGGAAGATGCACCTTGTAATATTGGTAATCCACTAAATGATTTTTTTGGATGCAGACACAGGTGGTGCTGGATCTGAGTGAGCCCTGCTTTTACAAGTGGGCTGATTCCAGTCTGGATACTGTTTACCTGCTAAAGTACTGTGTCTCTATAAATAAATAGAATTGGCTGGCATAGAGCACAGGCCAATTCTGTGTGCGACACAAAGGTTGTCACAAAAACTTTGAAAACTTTGTATTTCAAGGAATTTCACCTATCAGTTGCTTTAGCTGGTCGTTCATCACAGAGGGACCATGGGAAGGAATGCCAGGGCTGTCTTACCTGTTAAGTGAACAGCCCTTTACTTCAAAGGACTTGCAAAGATCTTTTAAAATAGAATTTGCTGTTGAAATGGGTCAGTGTTTATGATCTGTGTTAGGGGGTACTTCATTTTTACTGGGGAGAGGTGGTAAATGCATTTTTAATGTAATAAAACTTTTTTTTTTTTGGTAGGAGTTTGCTCTTCACAAGTTGAATGCTGTTGTCAATGACTTCTGGGCAGAAATCTCTGAGTCAGTGGACAAAATGTAAGAGAAAACACTTAATACTTCAGGGTGTGCTGCTTAAAAAGAACATGAGATATGAAGTGGGTGTAGTACTGTTTGCTTGACACTGGCTAGTACAGCATCCAGCTCCATATTTCCTGGAAAGCAGTAATATGTGCAGATGTGGGGTTGGAGCTGTAGTCCCAAAGATGGAAGTCTGCTCAAGTTTGTACTTGTGTGATGTGGCTTTAAAGAGATCTGAGCACACGGAGCTGATGTTCTTCTCTCTCCTCTCTGTAGTGAAGTTCTCTATGAAGATGAGGGCTTTCGGAGCAGGCAGTTTGCTGCTCTTGTGGCTTCTAAAGTGTTTTACCACCTGGGAGCTTTTGAGGAGTCTCTGAACTATGCCCTGGGAGCAGGTGACCTCTTCAATGTCAACGACAACTCAGAATATGTGGAGACCATCATTGGTAAGCAACTGTTGCCATGAAGGAAAAGTTCTTGCATTGCCAAAGCTACTGTAACTGTGAGGTTTTATTTGATTTAGCTGCTTTTCTCTGTATTCCTCTTGCTGTCCTTGTGTTCATTTAAACTGATGCTGCAGCTGACTTTACCCAGTTTATTTGTACCTTCTTTCTCCTGCTTTACAATTCTGTAATGGAACTGACTTAGGAGTTCTGGCATTTTTTCCCTATTCTTAACCCTCTTCTATAGGGAACTCCTAATAGAAAAATTGCTTTGGTTGTTTATTGTCCTTTCTCTCATTTGTGTGCTGATGTCATTATGAATTTCAGCATAACTTTGGAAAGAATTGACTAGTAGGTGTAGCTGCACACCTAACTGAGGGGGACAATTGTTTTTATCCACCTTTAACCAGATAGCAAGTCAGCTGTTGGATGCATGTGTAATTTGAATGCCTGTTAAAAGGCTTGTCTGCTGGTGTCACATACCTTGTACAGGATTTGATGGACCAGGGCTGGCTCTCAATCTCCCCAGCTAATGCTTACAGTGGAGCTAGGAAGTCTCCTACTGCTGTTTCCTAATTTAAGGTATCATGACACTTAAACAAAGGTCATATCCTTGTTTTCGTTTTTAAAGTATCTACTTGATTACAGCACTAAAATCAGGGTTTGTTAGGAGATACTACCATCTGTGTATGACTACACAGGTAGTTCTTGTGCCTCACCTTTATGCAGTTTCCCATATGCTGTATTTGCTGCTAGAACGTGTAAAAAACTTCACCTGTAAAAACTGCAAAACTCTTAAGCGGGTGACTTTTTCCCCCATATTTGTTCACTGCCTCTTCAGCAAAATGTATCGACCACTACACCAAGCAGTGTGTGGAGAATGCGGAGCTGCCAGAAGGGGAGAAGAAACCTGTGGATGAGAGGCTAGAAGGGATAGTGAACAAAATGTTCCAGCGGTGCCTGGATGACCACAAGTACAAGCAGGCCATCGGCATTGCCCTGGAGACCCGCAGGCTGGACGTCTTCGAGAAAACCATCCTTGAGTCGGTACGTGCCAGGGACAGGAGGTGCCTGTAGCCAGGCCTTCCCAGGTGTGGACTTGGAAGTCAAGTGCAAGATCCATGTTGCTGTGGAACTTGCCCTGTTTTGTAAGAACAGAATAAAAGATAAAACTCAGGGATGTTCGGTTCAGCATGGTCATGGAAGGCAGAGCCACTCAGAGCTGTCAAGTAGAGAGAGAGAGACCCCTTACCTTTAAGAAATCCTTGAGTTACAAGTTGCTGGGAAAATATTCCCAGGAAGCTTGGTTATATACCCTCTTCTTAAGGTATTCCCTGTCAGCTACTGGCAGAGATATGATACTGGACTAGGCAGACCTGGCATAACGTAAGAACAGCTTTTTTATTTAGTTGTACCTGTCATCTGCTTTAATTCACTGTGGGAAGGGATCCTTAAGGCTGGGTAAGTGATTGATTAATGGCAAGCAAAACAAAAAAATTTCCAGTAGTTGGATGAGCTGCTCTAATTTTCAGTAAGGGGCTATGCGCATTCTTGGCTTTCCCTGACTCCAAGGCAGAACAGCCTGACTTTTAACATCTTTCACTGAGGTTTTAAGGTAAGTCATGCTACTATCAGTGGCAGTAAGAGAAGCACACCTGTAGTCATTTGCAGCAGCTTAGCAATTGTGTGCAGTCTTCTTATGCTGCAGTGTCTCAATCATATGCCAAACACATAGTTTAAATCCTTAAAATTGTACCATTTTTCAGTTTACAGCTTTCCCATATGTTTGTGTGTCTTCCATTTCCATATATGAGAATGCTAATTATAGGGCATCCATCTTGCTTTCTCTATTCTCTTCGTTGTCCTATGCATTTACTAACTTAATTGCCCATTATAAATCCCTCATCTTGAGTTACCTTTCTGGAGTCCAGTAACCAAATCTGTTTCAGGCTCAAGCAGGAAATAAGCGTGTTGGGGATCTTTTCTTGATGCGTGGTTTGTTTTGCTGGCATTTTATGTTAGTGGAGTGAATTGTACTGCATTCAAAACTGAGTGTTAGAACAAGAAGGGTGAAGAAAGGGAAGTAGGTGTTAAACTTTTAAATTAATCTTTTGCATGTTTTGATTGCTGAATTAAGTATTGGTCCTGTATGTTTTTGGTGGTGTTTTTTCTTTAAACTGCAATACACCTACATATAATCTCTTCTGAAAATGGGAAAGGAAACTGTGAGGGTTTATATGCATATGTGTTGTCTCTGCTTTATAAAATAGAAAAAGGTGTAGCTTTATTTTAGTTTGTAAATCGCTCTTGTCAGTCCAAACCCAGACTTGATATCCCTGAATTTCATTTCAGAATGATGTTCCTGGGATGCTGGCCTACAGCTTGAAGCTCTGCATGTCCTTGATGCAGAATAAACAGTTCCGTAATAAAGTCTTGAGGGTTCTAGTTAAAATCTACATGAATCTGGAGAAACCAGACTTCATCAATGTGTGCCAGGTAAACTTCTCAGAGTTGTGTTTAAAGATAATAAAATGTAAGTCTTCTGTAGATGTATTTGACTTGGACTTTACCTGCTCTCTGTTTCTTGCTCAGTTAAATTAAATATCTTTTAGTGGTTGTGTGCTTCCAACATATATCAAAGGGAGACAACTTGAAAAAGAGATGTAAATATTGCACATTTGGTCAATTTATAGGGAAAGAAATGTGTTCAAAGGCAGTTTGAGGACATAGGCTTAAAATATTCTGTCAGAGTTGTCTATGTACAGAGTAAGAGATGGTAGGTTCACAGCTTGGAATTTTATTTATTCCTCCCAAGAACATTTCCATTCCAGTGCTTTGTTTTCTTTGGTAAGCCATTGTCTGAGAGTGTTTATACAACCAGTTATGAAGTTACTCAGATCTTCTCAAGTCTTTGCCAATCTTGCTATGCCACATGCATGTGACTTGGCCTGTTTCATTTTAGCTGAGACGTCCCTACAAAATGACTGATGCTTTTTCAATGTGATTTTGAAATTTGTGTTTAGTAGAACAACACTGTCAGTTTTCAAAGATAAAGCTGCAGAAATGGGAAGGTTTGAATGATGTGTCTTGAATTTGTAATATTTGGTCTTGTTTTTCAACTGACCTATGAAACCTCTTTGAAGTTTTCTGTTGTCTCCTGTAAGAGAGAAGTTTTCTTTCTTTGAAGGGATGTTCTGTGGAAGCAGCAGATGAGGGATTTGGAATGTGGCCTTGGGTGCTGTTGCTTTTCCATTCTGAAATATCTAATGTCTCCTGAATTTTATTTTTTTTTTCTGTTCTTCCCTTTCTCCTACTCAGTGCCTGATCTTCCTGGATGACCCACAGGCTGTGAGTGACATCTTGGAAAAGCTGGTGAAGGATGACAACCTTCTCATGGCCTATCAGATTTGCTTTGATCTGTATGAAAGTGCCAGCCAGCAGTTCCTGTCCTCTGTTATCCAGAATCTCCGCACGGTTGGCACTCCCATCGCCTCCGTGCCAGGATCCACCAACACCGGCACTGTCCCTGGATCGGAGAAGGACGGGTAGGGAGATTGTCTGTATCCAACCTGATCCCTGCACTGTCTTTGATAGTGTGTGATGGAGAATCCTGCCTAGATCAAGGCTGGTTAAATGTAAGGGTTTATACATCTGTGAGGAAGTGGATATAAATGCTTTTGAATCACTGACACAGACATAGCAAGCATTTTCCTCCCTTTTCCAGTGAAATAAAGGTACAGAGTAATTTATGTCAGCCTGTGAAGCTGTTTCGTTTCCCTGCCAGCACTGTAGGATCCATGCTAATAGTGATGAACTCAAAGCTTCTGGGGAAGGCTATAATTATCCTTGCTACTGCCTCGTTTGTTGACCTTGTTTTCTCACCTGTCTCTGCCTCTTCATTCCCTACAAGCATCTCTATTTTTGTTGTCTCTATGTATGGAGTAATAGAGTAGGATTTTCCAGGCCTTAGTCTTCAAGTTCCCTGAAAATTGAACTGGGGAAGAGTTCAGCAGTGATCTCCAGATAGTCAGGCCTTGTCCCATCAAAGTCCCGTTTCTAGTCACGATTTCCAAATCCCAGGCTATCATTCAGGACAGTGTTCAGCAGTAAATACAGTTCTTGACAAGTTACAAGTGATGAACTGGGTTGCATTTTTAATTTTTGTTTTATTTCAGTGATACTATGGAAGCAGAAGAGAAAACAGGAAGCACTTGTGCAGCAGGGAAGTCTGCGGAAATTGTAAGTGCCATTTCCAAAATACATTCCTTGCTTAGTTTTTCTTGGGTGTTCTCTTTGAATCTTGAAAGTTGCTGAATTGGTTTGGCCAATAGAGTGAACTTCCTTTTCTGTCTTGCTTGGAGACAAGGTGACAGATGATCTCTGAGAACCCAATATCTGACAGTCCAGCAGTTCAGATACTGAAAGCTGGGCGAGAGTAGGAAATGAGCAGAGTTCAGTTGGAATTACGTCTGAAAAAGGGGACAGAAGGATCTGGCTCATGTGTTTGCTTTTTGCTGATATTGAAATAATTAACTCATTTGAAAAGAAAAGGTCTAAAATTTAACTGCTGCTAATTCACTTTAGGAAGTGAATTAGTTTTGTGAGTTTTTTCCTTCTCCTTCAGAAATCCAGCTGTAGTTCTGGCTGGATAGAATTGATGCTGTTCTGCAGGAATGGCAGGAGGGGATGCTGATGTAACACAGTTTCTTTTCCATTAAATGGTACAGTTGCCTCTGGCCTGTGTGATGCTGGGCCAACTGGTTGCAATATTTTTGTTTAGTTTCTTTTCCCAAGTATTGGAGAAAATGAGTTCACTTCTAACATGCACATGTGGTTGCATTTCAGCATGTAGAGTAGCTAATGCAGTTCTGACACTTCCAGTTCTGAAGAAAAGAAATGCTACTAGACAGGAAAGTAGAACTCAAGACAAGGGTTTTTTTCCCTTTTTCCCCTTGGTGCATGTTTGCAAACAAGATTTGGGAATCTTTGAGAGATTTTTGCAGATCACTTAAAAATTAAGGGCAAACAGAAGTGTTTTCTCCCAAGTATATTTCCCAAGGAAAACAAAAGGGGTTGAGTTTCTTGCCTCAGCAAGGAATCTGTAAAACGGTGCTTTTGTGCAGTAAAGGTGTCTTGGATCAGTTTTTGCTGCATTGGCTTTGCTGGCTGTACCAAAGGACAAGTACACAAAAACAATCTGTGTGGTTAGAAATGTTCTTGAGCTTAATCTTCCATAATTTAGAATGCTGACTACAAAGAAATAATTGAGGGAATTAGTTTAAGGGCTGAACTACTCATGCTTGGCTGGTCTCTGACTGGCTAACAATGTCAGTACAAAGAACTGTGGTGTACTTTTCACCCTGCTCAGGAACTTCAGTTTCCACAGATTAATTTCCAACTGTTCCATCGTGAAGAAGACTTTCTCAAGAGCTGTTGAAGATTGCTGTATTAGAGATTCCTCCTAATTCTAGTAGCTGTTGTTCTAAATGAAGCCTGTAGCTCACAAGAATGATGCTGCAGCTCAGCAGGGTCTTGCAAAGTGTTGTAGCTCTGTGGCCCTCTCCACTAAAGCTTCCAAGGAAATATAGGTTCACAGTTGTAAAAGGGGTTGCCTCTTGCAGGAGACCCGTTGTGTCTATAAGGCCAAACAGCAGCTTGGAGAATGTCAGATGTCACTCATATCCTTTTGCTTCCAGTGATAGAACACATTTCTTTTTGGAGAGTTCTCTTCTCCCACCTGCACTGTTGTGTACAAAGGGACTTAATTATCTGCAAGGTTTGGACTAGTGCATCGAGGACAGAAACATCCTTTTAGTCCTAAAACCTGATAGATTTTGGAATATGGTGATGAGAACATACCAGAGTGGCCTCTCATGAATTGATTTTTAACAGAGGCATAGTTGGGTTCTCATGGGTGTTTTTATCTTCTTTTTGCTTGTATGTGAAGAACCCAGAGCCTAAGGACCAGATCTCAAAAATGATTAAAATTTTAAGTGGGGAAATGGCCATTGAGTTACATCTGCAATTTTTAATACGAAACAACAATACAGACCTCATGATCCTCAAAAACACAAAGGTAAGAGGCTTTATCTTGGATTCATCCTGTGTTTTGACCATGTTGCTGTTATTTTACAACATTGTCTTATGATTTAGCATGGTCTCCTTGGGTTTTTTGGATACAAATATGTGTTTTAGTCATTTAAAACTTGAACTTGTGAGGCTGAAGAGCTGGTTGCACCCAAAGAAAGCCATATAATCAGATTGTTTCAGCTTACAGCTAGTATGACCTAATGACAGGCTGCTATTAGCATGCTGATTTTTTAAAGTTTATTTTTCTGATTGGTTATAGAAACTAAACTCTTCCTCACCACGTTTTTTGGTGGGTTCGTTTTTCATCTGTTCAGTAAGATGAGCAAAGCTCTCCTTCCAGCTCCATGTCTGATCCATTGCAAATGCTGCTGGTTGGGAGGGAAGGGAGGGAGTCAGCCAGGACTAAGTTACAGGTATCTTGGTTGAGGTGTCATGTGGCCTCAAACCTACAGCTCGGCTAAAGTAATCCTGGTATGTGCTAAGAGACCAGTTTTTCCATATTTGAGACAAAACCGGTAGGATACTGTAATGTAGGCAGTGCTAGTGAATTGAGTAACTGATTCTGTTTTGGAAGATGTTACTCCAGGGTGGGATAATGAAAACTTACAGATAAATTAGAGTCTCTTAACCTAAATGGTTATTAGAAACTGTAGGAGAAGCTTGTTATATGTGAAATAAGGTGCACATCATCAGTAGAAGTGTTAGGGGTTGCTTTTTAGTGTGTTCATCTATTTCAGGAGGCACTTCAAATGTATTGGAAAATCTTTCCCATCTGCTGGTTAAGTGCTCAGGAGTGATCCTACATAGTGTTCTGGGAATGGCTTGAAAACGTCAGCAGCACACTCTGCAGTGCTCAGTTCTGGGAAACAGAAAGGGGGGGCTCTCCAGTTAAGTTGCAGTTGAAATAATCACATCTCTGACAGAACCTCATAGAAAGGATTGTTTTGCATGGGAAGGATGGGTTGAGGATATATTAAAGTGTATTAACAATCTATTAACTCATTAAAGGGAAATTGCTGGTTAGATGGAGGGTCATTGCAGTCCATTTCTCTGGTGTACTGGCAGGCATGTTAAGTGACCTGGAGCATATCTTTTGCTGACTGGTAACACTGATTGTTCTTGTTCTTTCAGGATGCAGTGCGGAATTCCGTGTGTCACACAGCAACTGTTATAGCAAACTCCTTTATGCATTGTGGGACAACCAGTGACCAGTTCCTTAGGTAAATCTATGGCAAGGAAGCTCCAGTGTCATTTAGAGGTGTTTGGACAACATTGTTGCCCTGCTTAATTCGATGCTTCCAAAGCTGGGACTGCAGAACTCTTAATGGTCTTAGAGAATTCTTTCCTTTTCTCTGTACTCACAAACTGGCTTTATTCGACTGCTAACCATATGAACAGTTGGAGGATGGAGATCTGGAACTTCTCTTCTTTTTGTTTACCAGATGGAGAATTTCTGAGATGATGTGTCTTTTTTTGGTAGAGGCTGACGATGCTGAATGACTCTTGGAAGGGAAATATCAGGGCTGACCTTACCAGGGACTTGAGGAAAGCTCCAGAAACTGCTGCAGTTTCTCCCAAAGAGTTGATGGGCTCCATATTGAGCAGTTGTTCTCCATGTTTGATTGATATGACTCATAACTAGAAGCTTGATGAAAACCAGGCAAAAATCAGAGCTGATGAAGGGGAGAGAGGTATAAAGTGGGAATGTGGTTAACCTACTTTCCTTCTGGAGCTACTTTCTGATTTGGAAGCAGGCATCAATGCTCTGAAACCCTGCTTACAGGATGAGGAACGGGCTGTATGAAAAACTTTGTATAACCTTTCTCTTGTCATCTTCTAGAGACAATTTGGAGTGGTTGGCCAGGGCCACTAACTGGGCTAAGTTTACTGCCACCGCCAGCTTGGGTGTTATACACAAGGTAACATTGCATTCAGTTCTCTCTGCTCAGTATAAATGCTTGACTTGTGAACACTGAAAGCGTGGAAGTGGGGATTCTAAGTGGTACCTTCAGTGTACCTGACACAGCTATAACATGTTTTGAGTCTTTGCACTAAAAATCTCTGCTTATATTCTTTCATCTGATATCCAATATAATTTATGACTTGTTTTGCTGAGAATCAAAAAGGTGTAGGATAATATGGCTCAAGGAGACAGTCTTATTCCTAGCTCTTCTCTTCCTTTGTGAATCAAAAGATTCAGCAGTTTCTTGCTATTAAAATTGCATTTATGTATTTGTTAAGTTTTTTGGGGGATTTTGGGACATACCAGAGTCTTTACTACAGTAAGCTTCACTAAGTTTGAATGTGGCCCAAGTAGAGGTCATTTTCTTCAAACTGATTCACAGAGAGGGTATATTTAAAGCTTTTTTGAAATAACAGGAAGTCTTTGTAATTGTTTTGTGTGCCTCAGCCCTCATTAAAGTGCTCTAGTGAATGAATTGGTGTAGCTTCAGGCCCAGTGTGTCCTGGTTTAGACCAGCGACCAAGTGATTGGTGAATACTCATGTACTGTGGTTACTAGAAGCCCAGTACAGAGGGATTCTTTGCTGATTGTTCAACCCTGGAACACTGATTCTTGTGGAGAAAGTAATGGCTACAACACATTTTCTCTTTATGTGAAATATTATTGTGTTTACATCAGCTGTTTTTTCACCTTTCGCTTCCCACTTTCTTTCCTTCCTACTGGACATACAGGGTCATGAGAAAGAAGCATTACAGCTAATGGCAACTTACCTGCCCAAGGACACCTCTCCAGGGTCAGCCTACCAGGAAGGTGGAGGTCTCTATGCCTTGGGTCTCATCCATGCTAACCATGGTGGGGACATCATTGACTACTTGCTGAACCAGCTGAAGAATGCCAGTAATGATGTATGTACTGGGTTCAGTAATGAGCCTTTGTTTTGTTGGGAATATGCAGAAGGGTGTTGGCTGGTTTAGAAATGGGGGGATGGAGGTAATTAAGGCCGTGGCAGTAATATGGTACTTAGACCTCTGGACCTTAAAGATTGGATTGGATTAAAGGATGGTTTTAACAACCTATTGCTTGACGTTTAGGAAAGATTTCTAGGAAATTCTTAAATATTTGACAGTGACTGTAACTTCATCATATTTACTACTTGTTATATCTACTTAGTTTTGCTAGTGGACCTGCAGTATTTAGGCACTGTTACTGCTTATGGCTTAGCTGTCAAGGAAATCAGCCACAAAATGTTTCTGCTGCCCTGTAGTTTTAATGCATCTTGCACAATAGGAAGTGTTTTACTTCACCACTTTACTGTTTGTAGACTTCTACAAAAAATACGCTTTTAAGATGGGAATAGATCATTGTGTCAGCATGTTCCCTTCTTCTCTTTGTGGAATTTCAGATTACTTTTTTTGACATTCTGTGAACAGATCCCTCTTGTGTTATTGCAAATGTACTGCTTTTCCTGTATCCTTTGTTGGAACAGAAGAGGTTATAGATTGTTTAAGTGGGTACTGATTTACCTTTCTACGTAAAAGCTATAACCAGCCAGCTGTTTTTACACATGGCACAGATTTATGGCTTTGCATAAATCACTCAGAGGGAAAAAGACCTTGAAGGTCTCCAGTGCTGTGTGTAAAGCTTGTGATACTCATTTATGGGTTTTTGAGCCTCTGTTTATATTCTATTTTCTGCCTCTTTCATGGAACCTACTGCCTAAAACAGTGAAAGTGGTATTTCTAGCAGGTCAAGAGATCAGTTTGGGTGGGGTGGGGATGAAAGTTTGCAGCTTTATGTAAATAGAAAGATATCTATTTCAGCTGAAGCCGTATCATTCCCTGTTGTGTGATGACTGACCTTGCATGTGCCTCTCTAGATTGTGCGACACGGTGGCAGCCTGGGTCTGGGTCTGGCTGCCATGGGGACAGCACGTCAAGATGTGTACGATTTGCTGAAAACAAATCTATACCAGGATGATGCAGTGACAGGTAAATGTTCTGCTTTCAAAGCAAATAACCATCTGAGGCCTTATCGGGCATCTGGGTCTTTTGGGTGGTGGTTTTTTCCTCCTCCCCCTCCAAGGTTTTCTGCTAGCAGCATAGATTGTTTCTAGCTGTGTTTTATTTATTGACCTTTTCCTGATCAGCGTGGTTATTTAGTTATGTGTCAGTCACATTCAGAGGTCCTGTCAGGACTGGTCTGTGGCACCATGCCAAGTATTGATAAGACATGCTACGTCTTTGAGCACTCCCTTATTTTGCTCTATTCTTTCCTTTGTCACATTTATTTAGTGTGCCTGATCTCCAGAGCCATGTGCTTTTTTTGAGCTGAGACACAGGCTTGGAGAAGCTTGTGGCAGCTACTATTGCATTGGTAGGGACTCATTGGAAAATGATCTCAGCAGCTCTTGGCCCAAGGAGGAGATAATTGAACTTGGTAGGGAAGAGCACTAGATTGTGACTGGCAGGTCATTACAAGCACATTTGGCCATGAATAGTAGAGTTGCTGGGCAAGGTGGTGTCCAGAAGCAATTGGTTGACCTACATCTTGTGGTTCTCTAGGTGCAATATTTGCTGCTTTTGGGAACAGAGTTGGTTTGATTTTTTTGCTTTTCTGTGCTTTGCAGGTGAGGCAGCTGGCCTGGCACTGGGGTTGGTTATGTTGGGATCTAAAAATGCCCAGGCTATTGAGGACATGGTTGGCTATGCACAGGAAACCCAGCATGAAAAGATCCTGCGAGGCCTCGCTGTTGGGATTGCTCTGGTCATGTACGGGAGGATGGAGGAAGCAGATGCTCTCATTGAGAGTCTCTGCAGAGATAAGGCAAGTTGAGCTGGGACTCAATCCCTGACTCTTTGTTCCATGGGTGACCTTTGTCTCCATTTGTGAAAGCTACAGTGGGTTGACTGTTTTGAACTTTGGAAGTTCTTACGTAAGTCTGAAGTGGGGCTGTTTCACAAGTACAAGAACGACAGAGCCTAATTTTGTATTTCTTTAGCCTCATGCTCGGACTTCATCATCCTGTGAGCAGCAGCAAGGATGAGGGTTGCTGTGGGTGGGTCATTCATGTAGTTGGCTCTAGTAGTGGTCCACAGCAGATAGCAAGTAAAAAGCAGAATGACGCATCTACCATAAACTCCTTGGCAGCCTGTGGCATAATAACTTTCTGTCCCCCTGAAACCGATAATGACAACCCTGCTTTGATGACTGTCCCCTTACTCATCCCAGATAAACAGTTAAGCAGTGATGCTACCTGTTTGCAGATTCCAGGCCCAAGAGTAGAACAGATTTAAGGTCAGAATTACCTTGTCACTGCTTGGATGGATGTTAAATATTGATGCTTTCTCTTCCAGGATCCGATTCTCCGTCGTTCTGGCATGTACACTGTAGCTATGGCATACTGTGGCTCAGGGAACAACAAGGCCATCAGACGCCTACTGCATGTGGCTGTAAGTACTGTGGGCTTAGGAGCACACGGGGAGAAGTTGGTGGTGAGAAAGTAAACACATCACTTTGGCAGGCTTTGTGTCTGCAGTGTTAATATTCTGGTCCAGATCAGAGATTGTGAAGTGATGAAAGCTTTTCATAGCACCATGAGTAGAAGAAAGCTTTTCATAGTACTATGAGTAGAACTAACAGGGCCTTCCAACGTTAGGGCAAGTAGACTTTCAGCAAGAGAATATTCAGCCTGGTATCACAGAAAAGGAACCTATGAAAAAAAATAAAACATGAACCTAAAGCAGTTGGTAATGGGCTTGCAGTAAATAGTCTGTATAATCATGGTCTGGAGAAAAATACTATTTAATCTGTAAAAGATGAGGTCTGTCTGCTCTTTGACTGGCTTGCAGTCAATGTGTGAACAAGGACGAGGCTGTTTCAGCTAAGGCTGTACATGATTGTTAACTAACTTTTTCTATAATCCTTTTTTCTTGAATAACTGCGACCTGGCCTGAAATGTTGCAGAGTCCTCAAGTGTTTTAACTATGTTGTGAAGGTGCTGTTTTCCCTTTTGTAGGTGAGTGATGTGAATGATGATGTGAGGCGGGCAGCTGTGGAGTCACTTGGTTTCATTCTGTTCAGGTACAGTATCTTCCTTGGCCACTTCTACAGCCTTCAATTTGATGTCTGTTACTTTTTTAGGAAATGTGTGCTACTGCTTTCATAAAGTGACTCCATTGCTAACTGTTAAAAAGTTAAAAAAACTGAGAGAGGATAAAACTTGGTTCAGAATTAGAAGCCTTCCTTAAAGTTCAGCAGATGCTTAATGAGTCTTTCTGTTGGTTTCCAGATTTACGGTTTAATTGTCTGAAGAGAGATGAAGTTGACAAATAGAATGAAAAATTAATATTTGTAGGATTGAGAGTTTATGAAAAATTAAATATCTTGTGCTTATGCCAGGCCTCCTGAAGGCAGCAGTACTCAGACAAATATATCTGCCTAATGGCCATCTAAAATGTTCCTGGAGGTTGTGACTTAGGTAAAAAAAACCTGAAGGACATTGAAATAGTTTCTTGGTTTTAAGTATTCACTGTTACACCCTGACAAGTTATTGGGATTACATTGTAATGTGAGTCCGTCATGAAACAGTCACAATGTTTGCTCTGTATCATCCTGTTTTATCTGAAGGATATTCTGGCAGCAATTGGATGTGGATTACAAACAGGATGGATTCTCTCTGTGGGCAGCAGGCGTCTCCCAAGTGCTTCTGCTCTGTTGTTTCCGATGAGCACAGCTTGTTCTGTGCTGCACAGCAATCTCTGCCTCTCCTGAAGCCAAGGGGTCTGTTTAACTGACTTCTGCATCTGTGTATAGAACGAAAATTCCATGCAGGCCTTCCATAGTTTCAGGCATCTTTTTCCCAAACAGGTTGTGACAAAGCCCTTTTGATCTCAGATTTCAGTATAATTTTTCTTTTCAACAAGTGCAAAGCATAGTTGGACATGGATAGCTCCTACCAAAATGAGAAGCTTTCAAGGCTCTGAGCTAAACCATTTACTGTGTGCTGGCATCTGGTTGAAGCAACATAGTTCAGGACCTGTTCTCTCCATATCCAGCAATGAGAAAATGAGTGGCATCATCTTTGACTCTTTTACCTGCTCTACAGTGGTTAAAATATTATCCTGGCTCTTCTCTTCCCTTTCTGGAGAGGTGCAGTCCAACACCTATCTGTACAATAGGGAGGAGCATTTCCTTGTAAATTCCAGTGTCCACCTTACTTGGTAGCCAAGGACTAAAACTTTTTAGCTAATTATCACTGGCAAAAGGTTTGGGTCAGGCTCTCGTAGTTGCCAACACTTTTCTCTTGATGACTTTGGCAACACACACGATGAGTTGTTTGCTTTAAGACAGAGCTCTGGAGGGAGCCCTTGGCTTGTGTAGCCCTGACCCCTGCATTCCCATGCAACAATGGCAGGGATTTTCTGCCCAGACAGCCCCATGGATCACCCCTCGCATTACTCTCTCTAGTTGTAAACCAAAAGCTGTATTTAAATTCCTAGAAAGAAATGTCTGTCAGTGTAGGGATCTGGGTGTTGGTTTTACATTTACTTTTCCTGTTTGCTGAAACTGCAAGTTGGTACTACGTGTGCTGTAGGCCAGCTCAACACTGCAGGTGTGCAGAGACATAAAGAACAAGTGATTGGGAGTCAGATTTCATTACTAAATGAAATCACTTCATTACACTTCTTTCTTAGGACTGTTGTTTGTTGAAGTCTAACTGCATTTACTTGTCTTAAAGGCCACTAATACACACTGAATCCTATCAAGAGTCAGTTACTTGTCAACTGCTGGGTATACAAAGGTTTTGGATGAAGTGTTTTGTGATGGGAGGTGAGCAGGTCTGTGACACAGTGGGCTAAGCCCCAAAAATTAGTCTTGTCATAGGTGAAGGAATGAGGCTGAAGCTCCTGTCAGAAGAGTTCTCATTGAATTCTTTGTATGTGGTTACAGAAAGGGAAGTGTGAAGTCAGGATTCAAATAAGAGAATGAATTTGTTTAATGCATTCTAAGTTTTTTTTTGCGGAATTCATGGCATTAGTGCAGGGTTGAACATGCTGGAGCTGTGAGTTCATCTGCTGGGTTGTACACTACAGCAGCAGGAGTAGCTCAGACTTGTGCTTCTGTCTGTTCCTCCTGTAGGAATAGTAAAATCCATGTAAGGGTGGAGGTTACCCAGTCAGAGAGTGGTAATTTCCTTAAAAGCACCATTGATTGAACATGACAGAACTACAGCCCACAAACTAGCTCTGTGTTATAAGGACCTAGTTTGTTTTCTCCTGTTATTACAGCTATCTGTGAATAAATGTTCTTCCTCTTGGATTTGAACTAAAAATGTCGTAAGCATCACAAACCCGCTATTTTTAGGTAATACATTTGCATAGCAGAACATTCTGTAAGGCTTTGCTGTCCTTGTTTACTTCTGTGAGTCTTTCTTGCTAACACATACATACAACCCTGTGTACATTCAAGAGCACATCTTGACTTTTATGGCTACAGTTAATAAAAACAGCACAATATCAGAGTAAAATGTGGTAGAACATAATGCAATAAAACATGGCATTTAATTTTTAGAGCAACAAGGTTTTGCTTGAACTTGAAGATTAACTTTTTCATATTTTTTAAGCATGGAAATATTTTTTTTCTTGAACTTTTGAATTGCTGGAAAAATCTACAAAAGAATATGTGTGGCTTCTTCATTATTCAAAATTAATGAATGAAGGTTTAGATTGGATGTTCTAGTCTAGGTTCCTAAGTTTTACCCAAAAACTGGAAGCTTAAATTTTCTAGTGTGTTATGAAAGATACGAAATTACCCAATTACAGTTTGGAGTAAACATGAAAAGTTGGTGAAATTCCTGCTTCTGCAACAGGATCAGTGGCTGTGTTTGCTCAGCAGTTCCTCTGGTACTTGGAGGGTGAGCCATGTAAGGAACACTTGATGTGCTCTGGGTATTGCTCAGAACATCAGCTATGCTGCAAGAGCTTAGAAGGGATTAGGAGAGCAGGGGTTAGTGCTACTGGACCAGTTGCACTCTGGGATATTAGATGCATACTTGCCTGGTTATAGGAACATCTGCAGGCAGGTCACCCAAGGCAGCAGAGCGGTATCAATCCCACTGCTTGAGCTGCAGAATACATTGCAGGGTCTTGTTCATATAGTACAAAAGTTCCTTCCTTGGCCTTTTTCTGGGCTCCCCAAAGCTTTCCAGGGGACCCTGTATGTAGCATTGAACCTTGACCAGCGGTGGTGTTGCTGCTCATTCTTGCTGTTAATTGTTTGGAAGCAGTCCATGGGTTCAGACCGGGGATGGAAAACACAGCTTGCTGGCTATAGGATTTGGTGTGGCTTTTTCCCCTCTTGGCTTAGTGCCAAACAAAAATTAGGCACCAGTTACATATTTTGCAACAGATCATTTTCATGCCACTGTATTAAATTATCAGAAAATACTCTGGTGCAAGGGAATTGTTTCAAAACTGCCTCCTCCTTTCTTCCTCTTCCAAACTAACACGACAGTCAAAATCGTACAGCATAAAGACCTCTGACTTTACATCTTCCCTGTTTTAAAAGTGGCCACCTTTTACAGGAAACACTTCAAAGTAAAATGTTATTGTAAGATGGTAGAGAGGCATGAATAAAGCTTGAGATGTTTGGAGCTTCAGAGTGGATGCAGGGCTCTATTGTGAAACAGCAAGAAGAAAAGTGATGTATTAACTTGGCTACCGTAATGTGTTTCTGTTTTCCCGGTCCTGATCCTTTTGCCAATGATCATAGATGCCAAACTTAACTTATTGTTGATATTTATATATTGTTCCTTATTTCTGCTGAAGTGGTTTATAAAGTATTTATGGCTGTTGGAAAATAGCATTTAAGGTGCTTGTGATTTCTGGTCAACTTTTTTTTAAGACTATTGTGATGGGATGGAAAACATGATAAATTTAAGTGTTTTGCTTTTTAGAAATGGAAACAATTATTTTTATCTTAATTTTTACCACTTTTTAACACGAATTGATCTTTGTTGATACGGCAGATGAGATGTGATTGGTTTATGTAGTCAGCTTTATTTTTATGTTGTTAGAGCAGTGCTGCAGTGTATCTAAACACTTTAGTTTATATACAAAATGAGGAGGTAAATGTTTTAAGGATAGGACAAATCTGATTTGTGAGAAAGCCTCAATGTGGGATGCAGCAGTGCTTCAAAGCATAAACTAAAACGGTTTAATGCTCTCCTAGGAGTTGTTAAGTCCAGGGGAATGAGAGTCATGGGGAAGTAGGACTTAAGTTGTAGGATGCTGCTATTGCCATGGTGCAGTATTGTTGGGAAAAGGCTAAAGGCAGGAGAGGGAACAATGCAGCCTCTAGAGATTCCCAAAAGGAAGGTGTAGTCTCAACTGATAAGTCTAAACTACCCAAACATGGAGAACTCTGCATGGCTTCTGTTCAGTTTTTCATTTTAGGATGATGCAAGTGAAATAATAATGTTTCCTGCTTTTGTATTCTTTATGTTTACATAGCCTTTGGTATTTTAACACTATATATTTGTTTTAAGACAAACAGATCAGATACACTTGGATTTTATTCCAGGAAGACTTGGACAGTTTGTTTTCTTTAACTCCTCTGACCTACCTTTATCCGGAAGGCACATGGCAGATGATCTGGGTAACTGAGTATGAGGCTGACAGTCACTCTATCCTGATCTGTACCAGTGACTTTTTCAGTGTTTTAATTGTGAAGAAGAGGAATTTGGTTAAACATACCTGCTTGATAATTCTTGCATAGGAAAGCTTAAAAGGGTTTTGTTTACTCTTCAAGCCGTTTTATATTTGTCTTATTCAGTCTTCCTGGGAGAAGAGAATGAGGGTCCCTTTCAGTAAAAGGGAAGTAGCAGAAATCTCACTATAATCAGAAGAAGCCACAGACTTTCACTGAAGTCTTTCTGGGTTTGAAAATGTCTTTGTCTGCAGGTCTGAAACTAGAAACAGAGCTGTGTGTCTTTACTGACCAAACTGGAATGTGTTGGAGAAGTCTCTTGGCATCTGGCAAAACTATTCAACTTCTAATGAGAATTGTAGCTGTACAATCAGATTGCACACTTTCATTGTTTCAAGGAATACAGTATGACACCTTGCATTGGTTCTTTCCCTGCCATTGTTTTCTCTTTGTTCTAGACTACTCATATGCTTGAGATTTTACTTGCTCTGGAATGTAGGGCTCAGAGCCTTTTATCACTTGAGAGCTTTTGAAAATCTCAGAAGTATACAGCTAAGTAAATTAATGATTGGTGCAGTCCTTCAGCCCAGCTTGTACCCTGCTGAAAACTCCAAAGTTATTCATTCAGGAAGTTGCTTGCTCCATAGGGCCTAAAATAGTGCCTATAATAAGCCTATAAACTTCTATATAAAGATTTCAGATCACTTAGTCACAATGTGCATGAGAAGAGAGAGAGAAACCAATCTACCATGTTCTCCACCTCTAATTGCAGAAAAATATTTTGCTTCTCTAGGACTGTACACACTAAGGTTTTCAAACTGGCAAACTGGACATATTAAGCGATGAGAATTATAACTAATTTAGTTGTTTGACCAAGTCCTTGAATTTGCTTTAAAACTACTGTTCAGCAACTGAACTTTCAAATTAAGTAATCGAGAACGCTGAGATTCTCTGAGCCTTTAAATGAAGTTGACGAATTATTTTTTTATGGCAAAAACTTCCTATTGGATTGTTCAGGGAATATTGATATGCATCTTGCAGAATAAAGGGCTTATTTATTGTGTGAGGTTTAATGAATTTGAAAATGAGTTGTCAGTACCTGTGTAGGGCATTTGTAAAGAGGATCCTTTAGAGAGCAAGAAGCTCCTAATTTTTAAGAGCATGATGTCATTTTTCAGAGATTGGGAAGGACCTTGATACCTGGATGCAAGGAATCTGAGCTGTGGCATGAATCTGAGCTGTTGACATGAATTATTAAAAATAAAAGTAAAAATGGACACTTTAGCAAGCTATCTTCCCTATTTTTGTACCTAGCTTCCCATTTTAAAATAAGAAAACTTCCTCTCCTTCTCTGCAGGGCAAAACACTTCTTTTTTCATTGGAGAAAACAGCATGTCTCCTGGGGATGCACATTGATAGTAAACACCATGGTGTCATGCCAAAGCAAAATTATGGGAGTTGCTTCTCTCCTGACTGTTGTTTTTGCTGTGTTGATGGTTGCCTGGAGAGGCAAAGGGGAAGTGGAACAGAGGAAGGCTTCTTAGCAGTTGTATGTAGGCATCTTTATCAATATGAAGAGAGAAATCTAATGCTCCATGGTAATATTAAGTCAGGGCTGAGAATTGGCCAGAACTCTGGGACTCCTGGCTCCAGCTTGGAAGGCAGAAAGCCAGAAGAGCTCTGGCAAGTGTTCTGCTGTTTGGGCTCCAGTGCCCCAGTTTGTTCAGTTGTGCCTTTACCAGGTTTACGGTCCTTACATTACTTCGCTTTTTAAGTCTGATGTTACATACAGCAGCCTAGAAGAAGATTTAGGGGAGCAATGCCTTTGCTTTCTTAGAGCAACTTGCAGCAATATGAATTTTTCCACAATAGGAAAACAGTGAGGAAAAACAACACTTTCTGTGAAGCACTATAAAAAAAATCATACATGCCTCTTGAGTGCTGGTGAACAGCTTTGTGGCATCAGTCTCTCTTCTCAGTGCCTTGACTTCTGCTTAACACTGGGTTTTTTAACTGTATTTGCATTTGAAAATTGATAGTAGTATGGCCTAATGTGATATGGTTAGGAAGAGTTTTACTCTTGGATAAGTGATAAATACATATTTCTAGATGTCTGTAAGTTTTCTGATAGAATCTGATCCGAAGGCTTGCAGCTTACAGAACCCAAGATGGTTTCGTATTGGCTTCCTGAAATGCATTTTATATCAGCACTGTTGAGATTAGCTGAATTTCTTGCTTATCTGTTTATCAGGGTGACTTAAGGGCTGGGATTTTGTTTGGTTGGCTTTGCTTGGTTTTGTTTGTTTGTTTCAGTGAGGATTTTGTGTTTGGTTTTTTGTTGGTTTTGTTTTTGTTTAGTTTTTTTAAGGTAATCCTTTCATTTGCATTTCAAGGCACTTATTGTATTAGTCTTTGAACTCCATTATTTTCCTCTCTGCAAGACTGCTGAGTCCTTATGTCCGTGACTGTGCTGTAATTTTTAATTACATAGAAAACCAGAACATTGACTATCTCCTAATGTATTTTAAATAATTAAACAACAACAAAAACACAGTACTTGTCCACTGTTCTCCTAAATTGTGTTTCTTCCCATAGTGCTTGGATGTTGCAGATCAGCTTTGACTTTTGTTTGTCTGGCTTTTCTGTAGTTTAAAAAGAAATTAAATATACCAGATAAAAGTTTTTGTGATAATGAGAAAAATTGAACAAGGTAACTGTGTAAGTTATGGAATGTATAGAGGCCACAGAGCTGACCAGGTGGTTGATTTGGCACGGGCCAATTCTGAAAGAACTGCGAGCATCTTGCTCCAGGAAAAGCAATCCCTTTTTGTTTCTTTTGTGTTAAATGGGACGTATATGACCCCTTTCTGCTGTAAAAATGTCCTTGTGTTCTACTAACAAGTGACTGCAAAGCTTTTATCAATTATTATTTAGGCTGCTGTCTTTATGAAAGAAGCTGGAAGTTATAAGAATATATATATATATATATATATTTTTTTATATATATATACACACACTCACTTCACAGCCAGGGCGTAAAAATATATTTTACAAATTTGTGTTACCTAAAGATGTTGCTTTAAGTCCTGAGCCTCTTGCCTCGCTTGTCGATAGCACACGAAGTGTTGTCCTTGGTTACCATACAACAACTTGTGCTTTCTTCAGTAGCTTGCAGTGACTCTCTGATCTTGTCTTGCTAATGAAGGTGATGTCTCTGTTCGGATCTGTTCTTGTAGAAACAGTTGCTAAAACAAGATCTCTGCCATGCATTATGTTGTCGTTCTGTTTTGTAGTTGTGCATCTCTCTTCATCTTTCTTAAACAAATTTTGATTCCCTAAAGAGGAGTGAGAGCAGTTAGAGCTTTTTCTGGCTTAAATGGCTACTGACTATCACCAGAAAGGGGAGGAAGGAGACAACTTTTACTGTAAGTACCACGGATGTATATTTAATGCTTTCTCCTGGAACTCTCTGGCGGTTGTTATGGTAGGTTCTGTTTGCAACCTGCATATGTTTTAAATTAAATATATAAAAACAGATGTTAGAAGGACACATTATCTTTAGTACTTAGTGTTCTACAGATGAAAAAAACCTAAGCCTTTTGCTGTACATAATTTTAGTGTGTAACTAAAGAATGCTGAAAACATGAAAAATGAAAACAAAACCCAAACTGAAAATTTTACTGGAAATGGAAACTATTGAAAAAATGGTGATCTGGGTGTTTGCTGTTAGAACTCCAGTACTTTGGGGAAATCTGATTTCTTTTCCCAAAGAGGGATGGTCTGGAACTGTCAGAAGCTTCTGATTTCCCAAATAACAGACTTTGGGAGCCCTTAGGGGTTGTGAGGACTGATACTTTGTATGAATTTTGTGCTCCTATAGAAGTCTAGAGCACGTTGGAGAGCATGCAGATTGGGACCTGTAGTTCTGTGATTTTATTCTGTGATTCTATGGCTCCAATCTTACGACCAATTAATCCAATTAAATAATTTTGAGCTAAGATAAACCGCAATGAACTGTTGTCTCTGCTGTCTCTTAAAACACTTGCTCTTATTTTCATTTGAAGTAGCTATTCTGTCTGTGATTTTTGTACTTTCTGTGAGCTACACTGGATGAGGGAAAGATTTCACTGAAGTTCCCCTATTCATAAAAAAGGAAGTTTGATCATGTAAGTTATAGGGGTATTGCAGGCGCTGCCTGTCCTGTTTTACTCATGATCATTGATCATGTATCATCCTGGTTTTATTAAACGTTTCATTTTCTTAGCATGAAAAGATAACAGGGCAGTTTTCTGTAACAAATGTGACAATACTGGGCTTATGCATGTGTGAGTATAATGGAGATGGAATTCAGGTGGGTGAGAGATTCTGCCTGTCCCCACAGTAAAGAGGTGATTTCTGCACATGGAATGTTTAATCATGCCCTGTGGAATGGGCATGTACATTGGTCTCTGGAGCAAGTGATTCTGCTTGTGGCTTACATATCCTGAGAGAACAAGAAAAGCTCATATGTGGATGCTCAGTCTCAGCAGAGGAATGTATCTGTAGGAGGGAATGCAGTGAGCTTGCACGCTGGTCTCTGTACAGGGATTTAAATTGAAACCAGCCATCTTGCATCCCCCTGCTACTTCCATTGTAGACCATCAACCTACAGAGTTTTGTCTTCTTGCCAGAGTGAATGTTAAAGTAGTGTTTGTACAGAAATGCTTTTCTTATAAAGATGTGCTTTGAAGAGACTGAAGATGATGATAAGTCACATACTCAAACTGATTTAGGTTTTATTTATTTCCCTCTTCCTTAGGCTACAGTTCTGCATGAGTCATTTTTCATGGAATGAAGTTGCGGTTGCCACTATGGCAACCATGGGGTTGGGGTTAAAGTAGAGGAGTCTTCGGAGGAGAGGAATTAATATAAATTTATAAGATATTGCTTGCATAAATAACAGAAAACAATAGTATTTATACCCTCTTATAGCACAGTTATCTAGAATAATACATACAGCAATGCTATACACAGACACGGCTGCAGTTCCACTATACGTAGCTGACTTGTTCTTCTGTTTTGTCAGCTTCGTTCTCGGTGAGCAACAGGGTGTCCAGGAGAATGGCTGATGATGCCTGGATGGGGGAGCTCCTCAGCCTCATTGGGCTCTGGTACATAATGGGGTTAATCCCATTTCTCATCCCATTCATGACAAAGAGCTTGGAATTTTCTGCCACAGAGCTTCTGAAAGAGATCCTGCTGGAGCGCTTCCGCAGGGCCTTGATAGGCTTTGTGGTCCGATAGTTGCAAGTGATATACCTGCTGAAAGCCTCCCTAAATGTTTTGTTGAAGAGTGTATATACAAGAGGGTTCACTCCTGAGGATACGTATCCTATCCAAACAAATATCTCCAAAAGCTTTTGGAAAACCTCCTTGTTGCAGGAGTTGCACAGAACTGAACTTATGTTTGTTATGAAAAACGGGCACCACATCAACAGGAAAAGAAAAAATACAATCCCCAAAACTTTTGATGCCCTTTGCTCGTTAGTTATGGTTTGCATGGACTTCCTCCCAATTGTAGATGTCCTGCAGAGAGGCATGTCACTGGACAAGGTCTGGTCCTTCCTGGAGCCATTTAGCATGGCCACCTTCTCTGGTGAGGAGGCAGGTGTTGTGTCACGGTGGAATACTGTGGACACTGTTGACCAAGTGAAGCGCTGGGGCGGTTTGTTGATCAAATAGGCCTTCTTGCGCAGCACCTGGATTGTCAGAAAATAGGTGACGATCATGATAGCGAGGGGGATGAAGAACGCGGCCACTGAGCCATACAGAATGAAGTCATGAAAACGATCAGGCATCAGGACACACGTGATGTTTGTGGAGTTGCTGTTTCCATCTTCAATGCCTCTGATAGGGATCGGGATTGCAATGCCTACAGGAGAAAAAACAAGTACTTCAGCATATGGTCATGGCTTGTGATCTCCTCCTTGGGAATGAAGCCTCGGGGTTTCTAAAGACAGGTAATTCCTGAGCTCTGGAGCAGGCACAGGGTGACAGACACCACGTGAGTTTTTGAGAGCATCACGTGGGTAATTGGGCAAACACTACTTGTAAGACTTGGCAAGCTGAGCTTTAGGAGTGCCCTTCCTAAGGACATTGGACCTAACCCTCAGTGATTGAGGAAGTGGTATAAAGTTGCCAACTTTTCAAGTGTAAAACACATGAATTGCTTTGACTCTAGTTGTTAGTAAAAGTATGGCTTTTTCCTCCAGTGAAATCTGTTTCCCTAATGCCGTCTGCCCTTTTTTTTTTTCTCCAGGGTGACCTTTGCACTTTTTGAAGGGCAGTTTTGTAAATACATAAATCTTGTATTTCGCTCTTAAATTAAGCAAGTGACTGGACACAGACAGCTGATTTTTTTTCACTCTGCTTGACTCTTTCATGTATACAAGTAGTTAAATAGTTGCCAGAATTATGCAGTATGTGTTTGAGATGGATTTGTTGTTTAAAGTCTCCTGCATATTTAGGAGTGTTTAAATGAGGATGACTAGCTCTGTAATTCACTACTCGTTTAAAAAAATGTTAGCAGTCTTGTCTTTTAAATGAATTTTTTATAACCACTGAATTACAGTCAGCACTTCATTTGCCAGCAGTCTGACATTACAACAAAAACAACAGGTTCCTTGCTGTCTGGTGAAGGTTATTTGTGCTGTTTTCTGATACCACTTAATGAGATCTAGGGATTTACTGTATTCCTCTGTTGCTCTGCTTACTGAAGTTGGTTGAAGGCGGTGAGAAAAATGGGTTACCCTTCAGCAACTTGATCCCTTTCTCAATTAGAGGCGCGCCTTCAGATACAGCAAACATTTAAAATAAGGATTGAACCAAATTAACCTTTGGTTTGGAGAACCTGGCTCAGCTGCAGAGTAGTTTTGTGTTAGATAAAAAGAAATTGAAAAGTACAGTGGTGGTTAATGGCAATAAATCAGGCATTAAAAGGTCAACTCATAAGTGTCTTGTCATACTAACTTTTCCTTTTTTCATTTTTTTTTTAAAATCAGAAATTTAGGCACATTTGCCTCGGCCAAGAAGGTGGATGTACCCATTCTCCTCTGCATCATTGGCCTTAATAACGGGAATAATTTTGTTTTCTCTTGCACACAGAGCATACAGCACTATGGCTGCCTGCAGTGTGCATTAAGTTATTTAAATTAAATGTTTTCGCATTTGGCAGATTTATTGTTTCAAAAACAGGTGAGGCATTGCACGCACATCACAGAGATGCTAATATGATAAAGGTTTGTACATTGTTATCTTTTATATAAACTGTTCCGGGTTTGTCGTTTTAGGGGTTTTTTTGGTTAGATAATAACCTTTCTATAAGCTGTATTGGTAGTGTGTCTTAGCCTTCAGTGTGGATGTTCCCAGCCACTCATTTAGCCTTCAGTTTTTGGTATAAGTAACTAAAACCTTTCTGTACTTGCTTCATGGGGCAACTGTAAGGCACAAATTTTACCAGCATCTAATCAAGGCTTAAAACTGTGTTTGAGACAGAATATACCACCACAGGAACGTGAATCTTGCTTTCCTGGGAGACCTGCTGTGCACGTGGATATAGTCTTCTGATTTTGGAACTTTTAGGACCATGAAGAAAAGTGATGATTATCCTGACTCAATCCTTGGCCTTTCTGGCGAGGCTGATAAGGTGCAGCAGTTCAGGCAGATTTTTGTGATGCATCTATATATAATCCAAGAGGTGGCCTGGGTGTTGCGGTCTGCTAATCAATAACACTTGACTAAATTTTCCATTTTGCCCAGCTTTCACCTGTTGTTTTAGACATGAAAAGTTTCTGTGTTACTTTTTCAGTCTCCAGGTCTCACATACCTATTGAAATGAGCCAAACCACGATGATTTTGATGATTGTTGTAGCCCATGAATTGTACTGACTAGCCTGGATTGGCTTTTTTATCGCAATGTAGCGGTCTAGTGAGATGGCACAGAGGTGCATGATGGAAGCTGTGGAAAAGAGGACATCAAGGAACAGCCAGATAGGACACAAGGCAGTTGGTAAAGGCCAGGTATTGTCTGAAAGAGAACAGAAAACTCATTAGAATCTGAGTTTTTTGAGACTTTTCAGTGTGTGATTGTCCTGTGGCATCAGTGCCTTTGAGAAGTTCATAGGACTACAGGAACTGAGCTTTACCACTGCCTCAGCTGGATTCTGTCTTACATTTTAGTTAACTCTTAACTGCCAGGGTTGCTGCCACGTATTGATCATTGTATTGCCTTTCCCCATCTTTTTGTCCCTTTTAGATCAGAAGTTCTTTGTGGCAAGGACTCTGGATTAAAAAATGGGCCTGGACTGTTTGGTTCTTGCAAGCCTGCTGCTAAAAGATTATTTTCAGCTGTTTGTCCTTGACAGTGCTATGATTCAAGGTTTTATTAAATGGAGAAGATAATGGGTCACAACCAGTGCAGTCAATCATTATAAAATCATGGTTGAACCTTAGTGGTGATTACAAAGAGTCTAGTTCACACAGTTTTAAGATGAGTTTGCTGTGTCACTTGAGCAGATACAGTTGAGCACTAAAGTGGCAAAGCAGGGCTGTTCTGTCTCAGTAATGTTTTATAAAAATTGAATGCTTTCCTGAGTGTCCTTTTTTTTCTTCCTCCAAGAGCAATGGCCTGGATTTTAAGTCCGGCATCCTGTTTCTTACAGTAGTTATCTGTCTTTAATGTTAATCTTTATAGCAAACATAGGGTCTGTCAACTGCATTGTGTCCAAGGTAAAGGTTTTGTAGTGTTCAGCTTTCCAAAAGGCTCATGTTTTTGAGAGCTGTGTCTCCCCTGTCAATGTCTATAATACCAAATGAACTTAATGAAACTGATTGTTTTTTTCTTAATTGGTTTATTTTCACTCATTTGTATTGCAATCCAATGCTAGCAGTGTTCAATTTGATGTGCACTTTAGTGTTGTGTATCTATAAGGATGTTCTGTAGTCCTCAGGAAGAACGTGTGAACAAGGAAGATTTGTCTGTTTGTAATGGTAGAAGTTGATTACTAAATATATTCTCCTCCCTTATAAAATTCAGCCGTGCTCAGTTACTGGGCACATTAATAGTATTGCCAGAGAAATCAGTTCTTTGTTGAATGATCATTAAGGGGATGGGGGGGATAGGAAAGACATTTCTAATAAATCAGATTGGTTTTAATTTCCTTGTTTGGCATAACTAGATCTGCATGCTGAGAGTGCCAAATGAGCTGGACTGTAGTAATGTCCAGCCTTACCAATGGGGTAACGTTGCAGTAGTTTGAGATTAAAACGTTTTTTCACAATGTGACTGATAGATGGAAATGATAGTAGTGTTGCCTTGGCTTTAATTATAAGCTCCAGAGTATGGAAAATTTTATAAAGACACATATAACAAGTACTTGTCGGCACTGTTACCTACGCTGGGAAACCTTCTGTGGAGCCCTGAACTGATCCTCAGCCATCCCAAAGCAGAGGACTTCATCTGTGGATGACATAGGCAGTGAGGCAGAAGGTAAAGAGGCAGTTTGTTTTCAGTTTATTAACCAGTAGATTTTAGTGTCTACCATACCTGTTTCCTAAAAATAGATGTCATAGTTGAAATTATGCTTCAGAAAAATTACTCTTGTCAGGCAGATATGAGAAAGTGGTAATTAGTATATTAGGAAACGCTTACTCATCTTTGATTTTGGTGTCTGCACTTTTAGCTGGCAGTAAGGTGTGGTGCATTTCTGAAATGGATTTCCTTTAAAAAGGAAAGCCAGAATATATTCTGGCTTGTAACCAGCTCTAATAATATAATAATAAAGAAGAAACAGTTAAAAGAAATAACTGATTTGATGGGCTTGAAATGTTTTTGCTCACTCCAGAAAATTAAGACAACTTCTTCTGACTTAGTGATGAAGGGTTAGTTCAGATAAAACACAAACAATGGGAAGTGTGGTGTACAATTTGAAGGATAGCAGATAACACAGCTGGACTTCAAGTGAGCAACTAATACTTCTTTTGGAGAGTACATGTGTGCCACTCCCTGGATTATAACTGCTTTGTGTTCTGGAGAATCACAGTGTGATAAATTCTTTTATTTTTTGAGGTAATTTACTGTTTGCAGAAGAAAACCCTGGAATGCCTTGCAACAAAAGGCCTTTTTCCTTCATTTGATTATAGTTACATTTAAACACTGCTCCGATGGAAAGCAATCTTGTATGTTTTTGAGTTGTAAGACCTTCTGTGAGTTGACAAGTGCAACTGAACGGAGCAACCTTTATATTTTCTTTATTTTTGTCTAGTTTTGATCCGGGTGCTGCAGGCAGTAAGTTATCACATTCATGATTATGGCATTATGTCCTACTATGTTTGTGTGTATGAGATGATGTTTTTTTTCCAAACAAAATCAAAGTAGACTTTAAATGCAGTAGCTGATAAGAACTGATAAGTTCTGATAAGGAATAAATATGATGGTTATTATTTAAATGAAACAAATATCATGAAACTGATACTTCAGAGTCCAGAAGAGTCACACAGTTGTCTAGGATTCATTCTGTGGTGGATTTTGCTATAGCTTACTTTGATTTGTTGGTTACACCTGTGTTAGAAATTCTGTGCCTGCTGTTTGAGGGACTGCTCTGGGCTGAGTTATTGTGCTTTCCTGGTGTTGGTGCCAGTATCTATCACAGTTGGCTTGGGAATGGGAAGAAGATGGATTATTAATTTCCCTTTAGGACTCAGAAAGCATCTCTGACCCTTGAATGTGATGGTGACCTGCTTGGTTGTTGTCCTGCTTTATAACTCAGAAGGTAAAATGAGTGTGTTCTGCCAAGAGGTGATGCAAAGCCATTAGCAGGTCCTGCTTAGTTTGGACTGTTACAAGCTCTGATTCTCCTTTTATAGGTCCACACTGTCGGAGCAGAGCAGAGCATTTACTGGGCTGACTGAGGTTCTCCGTCCCTGAGATTCGCTTGGGAATTCAAATGCTGATGTAAACAAGCTAGGGGATTGGATTTTTTAAAACTTACTTTTAAATGCCTTGGTTATCCAACAAATGTGCCTGCCTGAAAACTTGTCTGGTTTCTCCAACTGTCAGGTGGTATAAGTTAAAAAGAAATTCCTTCTTTCTACAAACCTTGCCTCATATCCTCCAAGCATTTCAACAGTGCTGCTGTTGCCGATTTTCCTTATTTTGAGTCAAAACAAGATAGAATACATGCTCTAAGATTTGTCTTGCACCTTAAGAGAAGTAAGGTGAACTTTTACTGCAACTGTCTACCCTTGATTAATCTTTATTTAAGCAAAGCTTTATTTATAGGAAATAACTTAGAAATGTGTAATCCTTAAAACAGAGTACAGTGTAGAAGAGCTGTTGTTGCTGTAAGCCAAAAGGTTTTTAGAAAGCTTGAGAGAAAGCACTACTTGCGTACATGTATAAGCATGATTAAGAGACCTCTTTAAATAGACTTAGAAACCGTTTGTTCTTCTGCTATAAGGGCTGCAGAAATGTGTTACCTGTAAAGAAAGGGCTGTGTTGCTATTAGATAGTAATGCTTTTGCTGAGATGGAAATGGATGCTTTGAGCCACCAGCTCATTTAAGCCTAAGCTTCAACCTTCACATCGGGGGTGCGTGTCTATAGCTCTGTGTGGTGTTCGCATTCATGTCGCTACTGGGCTCTGTCGGCTGCCAAGGCTTTGTCTCTAGGCTGGTCTCTAGTTTTTTAATTTAACCAAAGTAATGGTTTGGGCTTTTTAATTATACTTGTTTTGTGAGAAATAAACCTTTGTTTTCTTACTTATTGTCACTTATCTTTAGATTTGAGATTTTGGAAAGTAACCCTTGATTAAAGTAGTTTCCTCTGGTAGTTTGCACAAGCAAGAAGGGAAGATTTGTTGTTGTGGTTCATCATCAATAATTGAGGAAGATGAAGACAGTGATTGCTTGTGATAGATTAAAATAATGGTTTGCTGCCTAGGACGAGCAGCGTTCCCTCCTGATTTTAAGTGGATGACTCTCAGGAGTAGAGAATATATTTTAAAATATGTACTATCTCCAAGTAATCCATTCCCCACCAAGCCATGGACATCAGACTTCTTCCTGGTGCAGGCTTTGCAAATGGGAAGATCTCTCAAGTTTATTTGCTAATTTCACTATCCAGTGAATAGCAACATTTTTGCTTTCCTTCTGTAGTTCTGAGTGTTAGAAATTCAGGTAATTCTTTTGAAAGCTGGATTTCAGAGAATGAAATTATCTCCTAGTGGGCCTTTTTTTTTTTTTTTTAATAAATGAGAAGAATTTAGCAAGAAATAAAGGCTATGAAATGTTTATGTATTCTGACACTTGCTCTCCTAAATTAAAATTGCTATGTGTGCTTGTACCAGAGTCCATTTTGGTTGCTTTGCTGAGAATAAATAATGTGCTGAGCATCACATTACACCTGGGAGTGAGTTACAGATTCATTTATTTACTTACTTTTAAAATTATCAGCTCTTTGTTACAGGGACAATCTATTTCAGAAGATTTTTCATTAAGTGTACCAGTATCTGTAGCAGGTTTTGAACACCCTGCAACACATGGATTTGTGTAGTCAGGATCTTAGTGTGACTGCACTTTATTTCACACCCTTTCCCTCAAATATTCTCCACATAATTAGATATCAATCCCAAATTGGAAGCATAGTAGTCGTACTTGGTATCTAGAAGCTGCACCCGGCTCTTTCATTATTATGGAAACATTCCTGTGTGGAAGTGCCAGAAGGCTGGATTTAGTTTGCTGTCTGGCTATCAATGACTATTCTTTGTTCAAGTAGTTATCTGGCTAATGTAGCTTCAAGATTTAGACTTGTCTTGTGTTTAAATGTCTGTTCTAGCTTCATTCCAGTAACTCCTCATGTTTTGCTCACACTTTGAACTTCTGTAAACACCTCAGCATCTTCTCCCAGTCGGTGAAGAGGCAAAGCAGTTTTCTGGTTGGCTGCCAAAGAGAGACTTGTATGTGAGAAATTTGAGTTTTAACCACTGTTACGTGGAAGGTGGGTTGCAGTCTTCATTAATTATAACTGATTTTACTACCTTCTGGTAAATTTCCTGCATCATGAAAGATGTTTTTGTTTGACTTCTGAATTAAGATTCCTAGCATGCTTTAAACTGTTGTAACCAGGGCATAGCACTGGATTAATTGAGAGATAAGGAGCAATAGTCTCTTTATAAAGTTATAAAGAAAAGATTTGTTGGCCTAGCAGAAGAAAATAATTAAAAAAAAATCCAAACCATAAAAACTCGTCCACCACCAAAAAAAAGAACTCCACAAAATCCAGAATTTGCCTTCCCTTTATGCTGATTGCAAGTCAATACTAATACTTGTTGTGGTTAGTAGTTTTATTATTAATGAGACCTTTGGCAGGAATTAGGAGTTACAGTATCCATGTGTATGTATTTAAATGCATATCTGCTTCTTGCCTCCTCACACATACTTGACATACCAAGGTTTTTTATAAATGACTGGGGTTTTTTTGAGTTAAAACTCACTGTCCTGGTTATGTACATTCAGTTTTCTTTTTAGAAACTGTTGCTTGAAAAAAACTATTTATTATCTCAACACTGAATTCTGAGCTCCAATTTACATTTCTGTTTAGGGAGAAGCAGTCTGTATTATACAGAAATTCATTCTAAAGGCATTTAGTGAATAAACACATTTGTTAATGAAGTGATACCAGTTTTCTGCAGCAAACAAAAGCTACTGATGACCTTTCTGAAATAAAGTTTATGATAGTGTTTGCTTGTTGCTCTGGCAACTCTTAGAATCTAGCCTAGGAAAAATGAACTCCTGCAGCCTTTTATTATCTATGGCCCAGTGGTATCTATAGCTTAAAGATAATTACGTAAATCTATAAATTTATTGAAAAAACTGTCTTACTGGGGTTTCTTCCATTTATGATATGAAAATAAACCCTTTAAAATGTATTCTTAAAGAAATCTTAGGAGTAAAAGAGAGACTTTCCCACGGAGCTGCCTCTGATTAGTTGTCAGAAGCAATATCTGAAGTAAAGCTGGGCATGAGAGACTTTGGAAAAATCATGCTTGTTCTGTAAGGATTAGTGAGAAAGAAAATGTCACACCCAATGTATGTTCAGGTAAAAAGAAACCCTATTTTATTTCATATGAAACAGACTAAATGACAAATCTGAATTTCAAGCATTAGATATGTGAATTGGGACTTCCTTGGCTTGATAGATGAGTTAATTCTTTGTGATGCTTTACAAACCTGCTGCTCTCCCAAGGGTGTGAGAAAATGGATTTTTCTGAAACGGGTCCTGGTAAAGTTTGTTGTGCCAGGGACCATCTCTGCTCATGGAGCTTGGAGTCAATATTCGGGTAGAATCAGGTGCCAGACTCCTAGAAAGTTCAAAACCTGTTCAGTGTCCTGAACAGACACTTAGTCTTAATTTCAAGTTTTTTAAGAGAAGACTGCCTGCAATTAGTATAGTATCCAATACAACAAATACCAGCATTGTGCTGATGTTGTTAAAAATTATATTACACTGTACAAAATGTAATTTCCTGTGTCCAGCTCCTATTTAAATCAGTTCTAAGTCTCGGGTGATTTTTGAGTGGTTTGCTTCAAAGGAAGGAATATGTACAGATGGTTGTACTTTCCGTAAAGGCATTAAGCTCTATTAAGGTGAGAGGGAGAAAAGATTTAGCACCCCTCATGCAAGTGATTTTAAAAATTGTAATGGTGAAAAGCAAACAGTTTTTCTGTTTAAAGTAGAGCTCCCCAAATTGTACCCCATAGGCAAGCCTGATGAAACAAACGTGCTGTACTTACCAAATAATATTATGAGGAGGGCAATGGGCATCACAAACAGACCCACGAGCAAATCTGCCACCGCCAAGGACGTCAAAAAGTAGTTGGTAGCATATTGCAACTTCTTCTCCAGGGACACAGCCAGTATGACAAGTATGTTCCCCCCAACGGTGGGGATTATCACCAGGAGGATCAGCAGCGCTGCCCAGCGCACTTTGTTTCCTTGTTCGTCGCTTGGGTCGTCCTGCTTGGGTGCTCCTGTTACTGAGAGAGCCGACAAAGATCCATTGCCAGCTCCAAACCCGTTCAAGAAATGTAAAGGATGGGACATTTTTGTGTCCAGCAGAATGTGTTCAGGAGCTGTGTCTTGCGCAGGAATTGTGTATGGTGCAAGCGTTCACTGTTCCTCTCTGGTCCAGGATGGTCCTGAAGAAAGGCCAGCATGGTCAGTATAGTGAACTGGTCATCTGCTATTTTGAGATACTGTGACCATGTCTGAGCTGGTATCCAATTTTTTTATCCTGTGCCTTGCTGAGTGCAAAATAGGCTTAAAAATGAAAGTCCTGTCTTGTGTCCATCTCTGGTTGGTAGGGTTCAGTGGTCTGGTCTCCCCTTTATAGCAAGGTTCAGGTTTCAGAAGATTATAGGGAAAAATTCAGTAGTTGTGAAAAGTAAGCAGTGCATTAGCTTCCTTTTCTTTTTCTTTCTTTCTACAGCAGTAAAAAAGTGAGAGCTGAATCTCAATGCCAGACAGTTCCGTTTAGATGCAGTGTATGTAGATTTGCTCTTTGTGAGCACAAACGCATGCAAAGGCAGATGCTCGAGTTGTGTGTTTGCAACTCCTCCTCTCCCGAGTGTCTTGTCTCCAGCAGTGTGTGCGTAGGCAGGCAGCAGTTCCCATATTTCCCCTTATTAAGAATCCTATTTCTCCACAGAGGGTAACCCAAAAATACCTTCAGAAATTATGTATGAGATTTCCGTTCTAATCTCTACAGTTCCTAATTTATCAGGTGAGGGTCAGGAAGCTGCAGACAATAAAACACTGGTGACAGTCTCAAGGGGACCGTAAAGATTTATCGAACTGAGACATCTAAATTTACCCATTACTTGAAGGGGTGGGGGTGAGTAAAACGTTTGGGTTTGTAATCTGAGCGGGGCTTTTATTAAGCACAGCCTGTTCTCTTCCTTTCTCTTTCGTTCTTTCTTTCTTTCTCTGTCTCTTCTGTGTCTCTCTCAACTCTGCCAAAGACTTAAGACTTGCATTTCCCCCTTCAAGCAGAGACTCAAACAGCTGTTCCGGCATTAAACTGAGCAAATTCTCAGTTACTGAGAAGATTCGAGTGTTGCAATATTCAGGTGAAGAAAGCCTTACCTCTTTCTCTGCTTTTTAGTAGAGTTCACTTTGCACCCAGGAAGATCCTTTGTAGTTTTCTTTTTCGTCACATGGTGAATTTCCAGATTTTTTGCTACTTTCTAGAAAACAAGGTGATCATTTGGTTTTTGCTGGTACAACATTTCTGAAGCTTGTTTCTTCATGTGCTTTTGTTTAGCACTTATATTGCTTCTATCACCAAGATTAAGAATTTGTATTTTGGGAAAATAATATTTCTCACCAAGGTATTTTCTCCAACTCTGAAATCAAGAGGAATCTTTCTTACCACATTTAAAAAAAGATAGAAATAAGGTTGTGTTCTTTTTTTGCTGTCCTTTCTCTTCCATTCTGTGTTGATTTTACTTAAGTGATGAGCAGAGTCTGTGTGCAGTTTTCTCTTTGTTCATAAGCAGAGCTCGCAGTTTGTTGATTGACTCATTCCAGCGTATCCAGCTTGAAAGGCAGGGAAGTGAGTGAGTGGGGGCTTTGGCTGGAAAAAAGCCAGAGCGGGTTAATTGATGCAGTGCTCCAGTGCAATAATGTGTGCTCCGTGTGGCTGTTGCAGCTCTGTGCCCCGCAGTGTGTGTCTGTCGGTGTGTGTGCTCCTCGCTCTCTGGGCTCTCTTGCTCACTTGCTTTTTGGGCAGAAGCACAGTTAACCCTAAAAAGTTCTGCTGCCCTGTAAGCACTCCAAGCTTTTTCTTGCCTAATTTTGTAAAAGTATTGTCTAACACACTGTTTTAAGCATGTGCACTGTTACTTTAAAACTTCCTTCATGCAGCTGCTTTTTATTATCTGGAGTGTTCTCTTTTGTTACCTTTCATCTTTCAGGCAGATCTGTGTATTGTCTCTATCGTCATCTTATAGTTCTGCATTAAAGTGGAAATAGAGTTCACTTCCAAGGACATTAGCTGCAAAATTGGATAATAATTCCTTGAGTTTAAGGCCAGAAGAGACCATGAGATCATGGTCTGCCCCCCTGTATGACTCCAGCCATTACATTCCATGAATTGCTAGTGCTCACCAGCCTTGAGCTGGAAATCAGGTCCTCAGTGAACTGTGAATCAAAAAATTCATATCTTTAGGATGCAGATACTGGGGGGGGGGCAAAGAAAGAAAGGTGCTGCCGGAAATTAATAGAAATACTTTACTTGAAGTGTGTCCAGGTAATACAAGAGAATTTTCAGTAGTTTTCACTTCCTTATTTTTCCTGTTTAAAGGAAACCTTCAATAAGGTTATATGCTGTATTCATTTACAATTGACTGTTGATATCTTTATTCTTCAGAAAAGTATATATTAGAAAAATAAGGATTAATCCAGCTATGGTAGTTGTGTTCTCTTATCTGGCCACCTCACTGTTGTCGCCCCTGACAGTACTGAGGGAGTAGGGCACGTGAAAACATGTAAAAAGTGAAAATCGAAACAGAAAAATACTTTATGTGGCTAATGAGCATTTGTATTCAGTTTTTCTTAAGCTCCACTATGTCTAATCAACTTCTGGTTTATATTTTATAAATATTGAAGTCTCTGCTGGTGTTAATCTAACTGCACTTGAAGTCTTCCCCAATTTCCATTGGCTTAAACACAGACAATGTTCACTCTCTGATTGTACAGATGACGCTTGGTTTTGGTCATCGTTGTCACTTGAACTGGTTTTTTACATTGTTGAAAGGTGGCTGGAATTATTGCCACTTTGTGGAGCTGTAGCTATTGGCAGTGTATCTGCATCATAAATGGAAAACAATGTTCTGGAGTAAAACCACCAAAGTATAGTAAAAGATAGATTAGTCATTTCTCTTCAGTAGATGTATGCCACGTGCAGATCTTCATGTCACATCTCTGAATTTAAAGAACACAAAAATTCTGTAGCAAAAAAATAGATAATGCATCTATCGGGACCATCTGCTAATCATCAGCATCAGTTACTGCTGCAGGCCTGTGGCGGAGCTGAACCATTTAATTGAAAGAGTTTTATGGTTTTTTACTTTTAACATTTTCTCTTTCACCATGCAGCAGACTCTATCCCTGATTCACCTCAGCGTGGAGGTAGTACCAGACTTATAGAAGTGTAATTTTGTCAACTTGAGTTCTGTATTACCTCTTAATAAATTTTCTTCACAGATTTTACCATTCCAGGAGCAGCACTGTTGGCTACTGTAGGAAAGGGTTGTTTTGGTCTAAGTGAAAATCAAGTGTTCCTGCTTCTCTGGAATGCCTCAGGGGATGTTATAATGTCACCTGTATGGCAAAATCATCTTTTAGCCATTAGAATGACTAAATTAGATTGGGAAGATTGAGGCATCTTGATGAAGCACCAGCTGCACTGTTGCTTGCAGATTGTTCTGATGAAAGTTGTTGAATGCATTCATATATAATCGAAAAGGAAATTATTTCTTTAAGTACAGATAAAACAGTTATCTTAGGAACGTGCAGAGGAAGCTGATACTAGTTTAGTGGCATGTGGGCTTGCATCTAAGATATACCTGCTTGGTGCATTGTTTAATTTCAGAGAGTTAGGAAACTTATCTGCCCTTTGTGATGATTTTTGGGCTTTCCCAGGTTTTAATCATTTCTGAGAAACACATCCTCCTCTATATCTATTACAGATCTGCAGCAGGTCTTTCACTGTATTGTATCTCTGCATGCTTCTGGCCAAGCTTTTTGTTCAGTCTGCTGTCCTACCCCCATATCCAGCTCTTCTCCCGTGTTAATGACGATAAACCTTAGACCCACTCCTGGTCAACTGTAACCAGAATATTTGAACCATGGATAGATATTATTTTTGTTTCCTGCTCTTTGCTGCTCCTTCTGTTTTCAAATTGCCAGTGCTATTTTATTTGAGTGGAGCCGTGTCTGCATTAGATGTGAGTCGTCTCTGGTGAGTGTTGTTCAGGCAGTCCGTATCCCTCAAGTTCACCTGCTGTGCCTGTGGGCAGTGCTCAGCATCAACCTCCTGGCAGTGGGAGGCTTGTTGAAGTTCTTGCTTAGACAACTAGGAGGCATTTCAGAGAAGATCGTTTTGGAGAAGGAGGTTGTGCTGCACATGAGATAGCTGTAGGCAATTCCTGGCTTGGGAATAACTGGGGTCATTTTTGCCCAGAGAGGAGACAGGGTGTTTAGTCTACACTGAAATATACTGGTTTGTTGCATTTTAATCTGCAGGTTTTCAATCTTCTGTGTGTTCCCCTGTCTGCTACATGCTTACCCCCCCTCAGAAATGGCTGCGAACTGAGCAGTTAGATATCTGCATTCCTCCTTTATTAACTCATTCATGGATGAAATTAAACTTTGTTAAGCTTTTTTTTTTCCTAAATCATCACTAAACTAATAAAGCAACTTGTGGAAATAGTTCTGTATAAAACTATTAATTCATGACCAATAGTTTAGAAAGCTATAAATATTTAGAATATTTTGAAATATGACTGGGGACACTTAATGAGGAATTTAGAAGATATATTTGACATTGGTCTTCAATTCTCTGACGTTTCATTTTTCAATGAGTTGTATGGTCCTTAAATATTTAGACTAAGAAATAAATGTATGCTAGTGATGCTTCTATTTTTAGTCCCAATAACAAGACCAATGTGACGGCATTTTTTCAGTATTCTGTTTATTTACTTATTGATGCTACCTTATATATATATATGCAGAGTTTCATGTTTAAATATTGCTGAAATATAAAGAAAAATTGCAATAACGCTTTAACCTTCAAGATGTTCGACTTACAGAATTGGAGATAAGCTGCAGGAAGGTATTTGGCTGTGATTCTAACTGGGCTGTGATCTAAGAAACTTCAAGGGGAATATGCTCCAAGATATAGGAGCCTAAGTTTTCAGTTTGTCCTGTTGCATGCCTCTTGGGAAAAAAAAATTAAAGTGGATTGTTAAACAGAGTTGACATACCCAAGAGTGTTCCTCAACTTTCAGCAGCCCAATAAGGCTCTTGTAGATAAAGCCTACTAAGAACTGCATATCTGCAGATTTTGCAGTTGAATTGACTTTGTTTTTTTTTTTTTAAAAAAAAAACCACCAGTATCATAGACTCCTGATAATGCTACAGTAAGAAATGTATCTTGGTGAAAAGGCGACACAATGTCATGGTTCTCTGTAAAATACGGAGAACCTTCTGTGGTCAACACCATGGATTGAAAGGGAAACTGACTGACTGCCTTCTGTGTCCTGCTGACCTGGATGGGTTTGTTCACATTGTCTGCCTTAGTAAGAATCAACATCGTGGTTTTCCTTTTGTTAAGTTTTGCACTAGAGGCTTAAGAAAAATTTTCTTTCCTCTCTCTTCGGAAGTAATGAAGATCTCAAAACTCTCTGGTTTCTCAGAAATCAGCTTTCATAGAGAGAATATGACATTTGTATGTATATAAATGTCACTTATATTTCATTATATCCAAGAAATGAACATTGACAGGAAGGAGTTCAAAGTTTAGGCTAAGGTAATTGGGCAGGAGTTAGGCAGCTCCTCTGTGTTATCTCTGGTTCTGGTTTCTAGGAAGCTTTGAAATCCTTAGCAATGTAGGGTGTTTGTTTCTTATGGAGCTTTTGAGAGCAATCAGTTGGTGAGTAAAACTAATAAAATGCCAGCGATTATGTTTTGCTGAGAATCTCTTATTGCTGCCTTGGTGTTGTTAATGATTTTGTTTGACTCGTGAAACAAACCAAACTGGATCTTGGAGGAAGTCCTTCATCTGCAGCCCATTTATCACAACAGTAAAACTTATCCTGGTGGAAACAAAGCTGTAGCTGACTACTGTGTTAAAGTTCCATAGAAGAAACTTTTAGACATTTTTGGCTTCTTGATTCGTTTAGTTTCCTGGTAACAGAAAAAGTTGAAGCTAGTTGTGAGATAGGGTTTTTTTTTTTTTGTAGACAGTCTGGGTTCACTGACGTCTGTGGTTTCCTGGCTTAGGTAGGAGCAGCTGAGCAATTTTCAGATGAGAATGAAGGAAATAATCAGGCCATTCTTTTGTCATCATTTTGCTGTTGTAGTAAAATGTAATTGCAAAAGCAAACTGCTTGAGCAAAACCAGTGTTAGGAAAAAAGGAAGGAACCAGTACATTAAAGATAATTTGGTTTTTAAAAATAGATCATGGCCTATCTTTTTAAGATGCAGGGCCCAGTTTAGAGACAAGCCTTAGGCTTTAATGTAGGAATTTTTAGATGAAATTACTGGACTGTGTTATGGGAAGGTCAGACTAGAGGACTATGTTATGTTGCTTCTGTCCTCAAAATATATTAAATATACTCCAGGCTTAGAATTTTTACTGGTACTTTTAAGAGGGAAGGAAAAGTTTAAGTCTAGAGATACAGCTTCTGTCCACGAAATCTGCAGATGTTATCCTGGCATTTCATGTGATGTTACTTTCTATTTTAACTTGCAGTAATGACAGATGTCCGTATTAGGAGTGAGTAAGAATAACCAGTTTACTGAGTGTTAGTTTTAACAAACCATTTATGTTTTATAGAACTGATTTTAAGTTATCTCACACTCTTTGTTACTTCTGGGCCTGCAGACACAAATACATGTCCCAGCTGATGATTCTATAAAATCCAGCTTTCTGAACAGGAATTTAATGATTAATGCTACAGAGCGCATAATCACATCTTTGCCAGAAAATATTTTTCTCTTATTTGACTCACAGTCTGCCTGTTTAACATTTGCTGTAGTAAAGCAAACACAAAGGTGTTAAGAGTCTTTGTGCAAGAGCCAAAGTTTTCTGTGCAGCTGAATGCTTGGGCTCATTTATTATAGGATTTGTGTCTTCTGGTCTCCACATCAGCTCATTTTTAAAAAAACATTGTCAACATCCAAGCTGTTATTTGAGCAAGAGACTGACAGGTAGTTTTAAATGTGTCTTTTAGTTTATGGTCTTCACTTCTACTGTTTGATTGCAGGACAGACTTGTTCTGTTGCCCAACTCATCCCCCTTTCTTAACATTTGTCATCACAGCTGCATCTTAGAGGCAGCAGAGTTGCCTGCAACTTTGTGTTTACTCCTCCTTCTTTTATATGTTTTTTTTTCCCCTGCTGTTTGGAATGAAGGAGGTGTATTTAGGATGATGGCGGTAGGTGGGATTCTTTCCCCGTGTGAATGTTTTGGGAAAACTGATAAAGAAACAGACTGTTGGAAGCAGGGGTGAGGTAGATCTGGGCACTTGCTGCCATTACTGTCAGGGGGGTTGAGTAGCCTCTGAAGCCTGGGTGCCTTTGGGTCTGTTCAGCAGTTCTGAAAGAGGACTGGAGCCTGTGTGGTTGATGGTGCTACCTGTCTGTGATCAGCTGGAGTAGGAGAGAGGAATGTAAGAGGCGTTTAGGACTAGTTATCAGAGGGGACACTGGGAAAGAGTTGAAATGGGAATAACTGGAGTAGAAATTAATCGACTGTGTGTGTAGAGTATAACTGAAGTATGAGTGTGTCATTATATGGGCACGTCTTCTGTCCCCAGTCACAATAAAAGAAGAAATTAACTAGATTATTGCTTGAAGTCTTTTTTTTCCCTGTTTTCTATGATTCAGCTATTCATTTAAATAAAACCCATACTGGAGTGTACTCTATAATGGTTTTTCTCTCTCGAGTTGTTTAGTGCTTTGAAAGACACTTAATGGTCCTACGTGACACTATAATTCCTATGTAAAACAGGTGCTGCTGCCACCCTCCAACTTCCATCTTTCAGTGTAGCAAATGTAAGAGGGGAAGCTAAAACTAGGGTACTCTTGGCTTCTTCCTGTGTACATTTCAGTCTAAAATCAGTTCATAGTCAAAATAAATTGGTGGCAAGACTGCTTCTAGGATTGTGAATGTAAAATGCTAGCCTGGGCTGCAAGACACAATGGAGTGAATAGCCAGATGATATTCACTTTGAAAACAGATATAATTAAATCACTTACAGTGTATAGTTTTCCATCTTTCTTTTTCATGAGCATGCGCTTGCCAACCACATTCCCACATTGCTCTTGTGTTCATGGTGTCATGGAAGTGGAAATGCTGAAATTGTCAGTGTATGATAGTATCAAGTGGTTTGTGTGGCATCAGAATTAATGGAGTGATTAAAATGACTATAAAGACAGGAAGGAAATTAATATATCTACACCTGTGAGTTCTGCCCTACTTCTGAAATACTCAATATTTACAAAACTGTTTGCATTAGCAACATGTGCTTCTTGCTGTAGGAAATTAAGTTTCCCTCTCATCTGCCCCAGCACGGGGCTGGAAGTTCTGTTGCTGTAATGACCAACAGGACACTATTCCCAGCTGGTGAGCCGTGGAGCACATACACCCCTTTCAGATCTCTTAGAAGGCAGCAACATCACAGCATGAAGGAGGCAATAGTGGACATTACTCATAAACTAATTGGAAGTGTGTGTTGTGTCAGCATCTCCTCACGTGGTTTGATTTACTGTGGGGGGGAGGTGAGGAGGAGTTGTCAGAGGCCGTGATTGCAAAAGGGAGTTTGGGACCCACAACCTTGAAGGTAGATTGAATACTGGAGTTGGGTTTTGTGTCTGCTGATGGAAGATTTATTGCTGTCTCTCATGGAGAGTAAACTTCTGCTAGTGGAAAGTCTGTCACAACACCATGATTTCTAGAGATAAAGACCTTGATCTCAATAGATAGATCATTCTACTGGGTGATCTCTAAAAGGCATAAAATAAGAAATTAAAAGGAAGACCTCAGTAGTGGGAACTGTGTGCGATACCTGCAGTGATAGGGAAGTTTATTAATCTGTGCACATCCCTGTTCTTCTCTTAGCCCATTTGTTCCTCCCCTCTGGTTACATTCTGAAAAATGCAAAAGCATATGGTATGGAAGGACAACATGAAATTTTCCGGTATGAACAGAGTGAAGTCTCTGTATTTTGAAGCACCATACCATATTTTGAAGAACAATAATAATAAACAACACTTTTTTTGCCTTTTTTTAGGACTCCTGAGCAGTGTCCAAGTGTGGTTTCTTTGCTGTCAGAGAGCTACAATCCCCATGTGCGTTATGGGGCTGCCATGGCTTTGGGGATCTGCTGTGCAGGCACTGGAAACAAGGTGAGGGCCAGAAGCACCCATGGCCAAGACTGTTCCTGCTCTCTCCTGCCACAGACACTTTTGTGTGGTAACATTGCACACACAGGTGGATTTCCTACACATGTACACTGCTAGCCAGCTGGAGTACAGCCGTATTTTAAATTGTTTAACTATTCTGGATGTAGAGATTCTTTTCCTGCTTGTACAGAATAGATAAAGTAGAAGCATGTTTTCATACATTATTACCACATTCTTGGAATTTTGTCTTCAAAACTTTTCTTAGAGTTTTCTTACTGTCAGGTTGCCACTGAACTTTAAATGAGTATTCAGTACTCCAAAATCAATATTCCTTCACCCTTGGAGTGCCAGAGACAGGAAAACAGCACTTGTTTTGCATAACTTCTAGCTCCTTTCTTCTTTCCTATGATACACCATTCATGGAAGATCCATGTAGAAAAGACAAGTGCAATGAAATTTAATTAAATATACTGTTGTTTCACATGTGTAATTAAAACCCAGTAATTTTATTCTCACTTTATAAATGTCAGTGAAGGTTCATTCTCACAGATGGTAACAGGGGCCTTTTATGGTAGAAGGCTTCCCACTTCTGCTGTGGGAAGTGAGCACTCATTGGAACAAGCAGGAAGTAAACTTGGGAATAAGCTCCCTCTGCTTCACCCGCATGTGTATGTAATCTGTACAGAATCATACTTTCAGAACAGGAGCACAGACTGTCCAAATGGAATTGATATTTCATGCTTCAGAGTCTTCGATAAATCTCTTGCTTATGTGTCTCATCCCTTCCTCATCCTGCATTAAACTCTTGCTCCGTGGCTCTTGCGTGAGCGCTCCCCAGTGTGTCACTGGTGCTGCCAAAAGCACAGAAAGCTGACGTGCACTGCCTGCCATCTTCAGTATCTAAAGCATGCAGGCGTGAAAGCAAACTGAAAGTCCTATTTTTATCCAGGTCGCTTTATTCTCGAGTGGAAGGTGGAATCAAGGAGCTAGTTATTTTTAACCTGCTGCACCTGACAAGATAATTTAAGTGGAAATGCTTTTAGTCACCAAAATAAGTCTGGTTTATTTCCAGATGCATTGTGTGATGACCTAAACCATCTGATTACATGCAGACATGTCTTCCAGAGCTTTTATTAGTAGGTTTTGAAGGCTCAAATATATTCAACTTTGGAGATCAGAAAGTTCAGCTCTTTGTTGTAGTGGATGTTCCATCCATGGTACTGAATGCTTGCCAAAGAGTGAATGAGTCACCTTCAGGTGGAGAAGCACAGCCTCTAACATAGCTCAGATGACAAAAGCAGTCAAAGCAAAGGCTTGATATTATTCTAGAAGTGGTTCTGTATAAAATGAGCTTCTTTTTAAAAGCGTCACCCTGGCAGAAGTAACACCAAGAGGGGTCTTTGCTGGGAGTCTCATGCACTCCACTGCATTTGCTGGTGTCTTCAGTGTAAGTAAGAGCACTGTATGGACAGCAGAGATTGCCAAGTGATTCTGGCTGACTTCTGTAATCAGAAGATCACATAATAGATTAAAAGAGGTGGATCTTAGGGTTGATACCTGTTATCTCTCCTGTTCCAAAGAATATCCAACAGCTTGCTTCACATGCCATTGCAAAGTGCTTTTAGAAAGTCCCTGTATTGCCACAGACCAAATTCGTCTGTGCAGTCCATGGCCTTACAAACTGCCATCTTAGGTCTTTTCTTCATAGATCTGGACTATGGTTGCTGAAGGCTGTTTGAGCCCACCAACAACAAACTGCTGGGGTAGCCTTGGAGCCTCCTGCCACCTTTTACTCTGCTCATGTCCCACTCCCTAGTGAGCTGATTCAGACATAAACACATAGAAAACTGACCCAGATACCAGAGAACTGTTCCCTTTTTTGTTGTTACTGAATTATCAAGCTAGAAAAGCTGAGAGGTTAGACAAGGGCTGCAGCTAGCACAGGGAAAGGGGAGGAACTGGATAGGTGAAGGCAAGTTGAGGAAGGAGAGGGATCTCATTTTGGTAGCAGGGAGTTTAGATGAGCTCAGTTGTCGTGTGTAATGTGCACTGGGGACCTTGCATAGGTAGAATTTAGTTTTTGTCTCTAATAATTCTGTGTATGTTTAAGCCATGACTTGCAAAGTAGCAGGACTGTGAGTGGAGATTTTCATAATCAGTGACTTCACTGAGAAGAATAGTTACTGGTAGATCATTGTGAAGCATGTTGCTGTTGCACTTAGTTGGGAACTTACTGAATTTGAAGAAGCGGTAGAGCATTTTGAACTGTGCTAAAAACCTAGATTTACTATATGGGTGCTCAGAGACAGCCCTACTTGATGTAGGCTTGAAATGCATGCTTTCATATGATGCTAAATGTTACAGTTTCTAACAATAAAGTGTAAGGCCAAGAATTTGGATTCTAGTGTGATGAATGCATTTGTTGCTTACACCTGTTGTTTAGCTGTTGCCCAATTTCTGTAGGTAGATCTTGTTCCATCCATCCATCCCTTGTTTTTTAGTGTTGAGTTTTTTTTCTTCCTGGTTTTTAGATTAAAATCTAAAGAAATACAGATTTCTGTTTCACTTACCAAGAACAAGCAGAATATTTTCAAAGTATATCTGATAGCAGCAATCTGAAAGCCTTCCCCTGAAGTACTGAATCGTGACATACTAAAAATAATAGTATTAACTTTGTGACTCCTTATTTTGTTGTTTGTTTTAGGAAGCAATTAATTTGCTTGAGCCAATGACAAATGATCCTGTGAACTACGTGCGTCAGGGAGCTCTGATTGCATCTGCCCTTATCATGATCCAGCAGACTGAGATTACCTGCCCAAAGGTAGGGTGTCGTGCCTCACATACCAGCTTATGCTTTGTAAAATGGTCTTGGGTGCCAGAACTTTGGGGCTTTGCACTGCACGTAAGTATTGGCAAGAGAGTGCACATGCCCTGTAAAGAGCCAGAGCTGGATATGCTGCAGGAAACTCCTGCATGGATCAGAGCACGTGCTCTGAATGGGGGAGCCATGCCTGCTGATGGAAACATGCCTGATGGATGACAGCTTTTTAACTCTGGGCACTGCAAGAATAAATGCTCTTTCTTAAAAGGTCCCAAAGCATCCTGCAATGATATGAAAGTGACTGTCTTCCATTAGTGTGCGCTGAGCCCTGTATGCTCGTGATTTATGTGATCACTGTTATTTAGTAAAGACATTGGTTCTCAGGATAGTTAACTTAGTTTTGGATGAAGTCACCCTGCAGGAAAGTCCTGTTATAACTATGTTTCCTTTGTAGTTAGTCTTACACTTTTCAGGTGAAACAATTTCTGCAGCCAGAACTGGCTTAGTGGCCTTACAGCAAATACATATTTTTTAATGGAGTTTTCTGCTCAGAAAGCAAAAAGGATTGTGTATGCTACGTTAAGCTTTTAAAAGTAGGTTGCCCTGTGAATGTGTGACAGGTGATGATATGCAAACATTTGTACAGACTAAAAGTCCACATTAACAGAAGCTCTGAAGTTCTTCATTTCACCTGCTCTGGTGAGTGCTGAGGCAGAGCTGGTGCTTCACTACTCATGTGTTGTATATGGGTTGCTTTTATGGATGTCATTTTAGAAATTGAACTGTGATAAAAACAGCCGCTTCTTTTACTAGATCTATGTGAGGAGGAAAAAAAAAAACGAAACCTCTTTGTCCAGTGGAAAATTTTACTTGGGAAAGTCCATGAAGGAAATCTACAAATACAGGTGTTTGTTAAGTCATGGAACATGAAGATTTGCTGGCAGACAGTTTGTTTCTTTAAATTATTACCAAAAAAAAAAAAGAGGAAAGAAAAAAGTTTTCACTGAGCAGAATCTGGGAATGTTGTTTATGTTATCAGAATTGTAGTTCAACTGAATGAGCCAAGAAGAGTAGTTCCATTGAATAAGCCAGTGGAAAACGCCAGACTTCTGTTGGATCCCCTCATCTTCCAAGATACACAGTCTCTGTAATGTGAAGTTGAATTATCTCTCTATAAAAAGAAATTAATTGTTATTTTTATTGTTTCTTCCTCGGTCAGGTGATTGGAATGCCAGGCCTCAGTATAGAAGATCAGATTTAATTATTCTGTGTTCCTTTAATGCTGCACAAATTGTATAGCTCAGCTGTGCCTAAGTTTCCCACCTGAAAGAATTAAGGATGATACATTCATATATGAAAGGGCATCATGAGAACGGATTAATTTTAATTTGCAAAGCACCCTGATCCTCTTGGAATGGGAATTGCAGACTGCCCTAAATCAGTCAGACATCTAAAACTGCTGTGGGTCACTGGCTGAGTCTGAGTGTTGGAGTTCCAGGCTTTTTGAGATGATAGGTGAAAGAGTCTGTCCTAAAGAAAAACATAGATAGAAAAAGGGCCAGCAAAAATTGAGATTACTTGAGGTGTGTAGTAAGGCAGATCTCTTCCACCAAAGAGGTCTGGTAACCTTGACTCCTGAGGTACGTGTAACACCTGGGCTTGATAAATGGGTGGTTAAAATAGCTGGACAGCAAATACAGGATGAGATGTGTAGTGTAGTGGCTTGTTTAAAAATGGACAGAGAAACTGAAACAGCTTTATGCCTGGACCTTGTTTGAGCCAAAATTTGTGTGTTGTTACCTGATATAGATACAGAAGGCAATTCATTGCCTAGTCATAGAAGCACTGCATGTATTAAAAAACAAACCAAAAATTACAGATTATAAGATAATAAATAATCCCTGAAATATGCTGCCAATTTTGGAACTAAGCACAGAATATACAAATTTTACTTGTTTTGAATACCCCAAAAGTTAGTTATAATCATCGTAGTTTCTTGCTCAAAAGTAAAAGGAATATTTTGAAGATTATGCTGCCAATTAAGTTATTTATTATCCATGGGAAATTTTTTTGGAGCTCTCTGCCAGTCTAAAAAAGAAATTATTTTACTCCAGTGTGAAAGGGTGGAGTTCAGAAAAGGAGCCATTTTTGGATTGCAGGGACGTGTTTTGATCCAATTAGATTCCTAAGTGACACTCGGGAGCACTGTGTGCCAAAGGGTCTAACTTGATGGATGTGGGTATTTGCAGTGCTGAACAACCAGCTGGGAAGAGGAGTGGAGTGATTTTCATATCCCACAAGCTGTACAAGTGGTCTTGATGGCGTTACAGAGAGGATAAATTTTATGTATCACCATCTCACTGCTCCTAAATACTTTGTGATGCTTTGCATGTGAGAAATGGTGATTTTAAGAAAGGCTGTGGAATATGCTGTGACCAGCTTCCCATCATTACTGTTCAGCTTTTTCTGTTCTGGGATTTTATACTTTTTTTTGTAAACTTATTTGTGAGCTTTGGGTTAGAAGTACTTTAAATTCTCTGTTGATAATTTGGGGTAAAGATGGTAGCAAGCAATCTTCCTTGAATAGATTTAGATATAAAAATTACTATTTAGATATTTTCAGATGTAAAATACTGTGAGAGTTTTGAGAGGTGAACACTGCAGTGCTGAAATGCCAGGAATAAACAGAGATTTAAGAATCAAAGTATTTTGGTTTAAAAGAAGCCATTTTGATTGTGAGAGAAGGTAGATGTATGCCTTTGAATCAACTTTGCCTTAACCTTTCCTTTGTGTTCATCCTCCTCTTTGTTGTGCCCACTTTGTTTAAATGAATAATTTAAAGAGTTTATATTTAAACAGAGAGTTTAAATAAAGAATTGCCATTATATGAAGGCCCCTTGAACTTGCAAGTTGCTTAAGTGCCAAAAGGGGTAGCAGGTGTTGAGTAAAGTTTATTTGGCCTCTTTGGAGTTGAAACACAATTCCTCCGTATGCAGCCAACGTGATTTTTCCTGACCTCTCTTGATACATTTAAGAACCATATTAGTGCAGGATATAAAATATTAACAAGTTTATTTTGTGAAATGGAATCCTAAATTACATATGCGATGAGGTCATTGTAACCGAAATCAATGACAACTTCATTATGTGTTTGTGACCTGCAGGGCAATTAAGACAGCAATTTTGGAAACAAACTGCATGTCTTAACAACTTGAAAAAGTAAATTCAATTCCTGGGTTTGTGTTAGGATAGTCAAGTTGGCAAAATGAGAAGATAATAAACAAGGTCAAGCCTTTTCCTCCATCCTCCTTGAATCATGTTGGCCTGTTATCTTTAAGATTTCCTGAAGAAACCAGGACCATATTGCTGCTGGGATTTTTTCTCTATTTAGATGAAATGCTAGGTCTTTTTAGGGTGCAAGAGTGATTTTTGCAATATTCTAGTAGCACCTTCACAGACCTTTATGCGAGCCTGTTACAGTTAGATGATTCTGCACATTGTCTGCTCCTTCGAGAGAGCAAGTGTGTGCAGAATAACTTCACCTTTTGAAGAAGACAAAACATGCAAACAGTTTAAAACCTGCTTTATTAAATTTTATTAATGCTCTTATTCTTAGGAGCTTGCATTTGCCAAAAGCGTTGTGCACATCATCTACCACTGCTTCCTGTAATTAACTGTTTACAAAGTCTTGTTTTTAACAATCTCATGGGCTTGGTGTGCATGAAAGTTGACTGGTAGAGGGAGAAGTGGTAATCGGCCTGAAAAATGACAGCTCTTTGTGTTTGTAGGAAATGGTGCTGTATCATTCTTGTATCTTAAAGTCTGTGTTGTTTCCTCAGTGTTTCCAAGGTTCTGTGTTTGGTTCGTTTGAACTCAGTGCCATGTCATTTTGGCCAGCACTAGTTACCAGAATGGGGTTGTGTATTGTTAGTAAAGATAAAATGAGTCACTGCCTTCATTTTAGCGTTCCTCCTGGAAGTTGCCCAAATAAATTTCTTGGTAGCGTTTCCAAATGCTATAAAATTTTTGAAGTGCTTGAAGATTTCAAGGGAGAAACACAGCTTGTGAGTTTCAGAGCATATTAAATAAACTTACGCAGCAGTTTGGGTTGTGCTTGTTGCTGTGGTTTGAAGGAAAAATAGTAGCAGATTAAAACGCTCTACTAGACAAACTCTGGCAGGTTTTGCTTCAACAGCTTAAGAAACAACTGTCTGTTGACATAGTGCTCCATTCTGAAGGAGTTTGGTGCCCAGCACTTTCTCCAAAGAGATGGAGCAGCGGCTCCATGTGAGGATAGTACCTTCCTGAACCACTGCAGCCAGAACTGCCCAATCAGACTTTCCCCAGCAGCAAGGAAGTTTTTCAGCTGGAACCTGATCCATTCAAAATTCCCATTCCTCTGAAGCATTTGCTTTATAGGAATAGCCTGAACAAGCATGCAGGTGTACTGTGCATTTGAGTGTTTAGACAATTCCTTGATCTGGATTTGCCTGGCCCTTTGGGCTGGGTGGGATCTTCTCCCACTCTTTCATAGGACAGTATTGCTTCCACTGATGATTAACTCTGGAAAGGGCGTGCTTGCTGAATGCATTTTCCGATGTTGGCAGTGATCCATGGCTCACAATGCACAGGTATGCAGAATTTATCTGAACACAGATTTGTGTTTTTATAAGTAGATGGTATAAGGACTGTTTCTTACTGTAGCCATTCAGTGTTTGTTCACTGAACGCCTGCTCTCAGCTGATCCCCTGCTGTGACCTGTCCCTGTCACCTCGAGAGTGGCAATTGATCCTCTCAGGTTTGGCAACCAGATTTCAGTTCCTTGGTCCCTTGCTATTGTCCATGTCGCGGTCACCTCACTCTGCCCTGCACAAGATCCTGGGGCCAAAGCAGGTGGGTTCCTGCTGGGTTTCTGTGCTCTGGACTAATGTACACGTGAGTAAGAGGTAAGAGCTGTGGAAGGCATAGAGGGAAAGGGTGCTCATAGGAGCAGTGCACCATGACCAGGGAGGTGGATGACTACCCCTGCTAGCCCTGCCCCGCCTTTCCCGAGTGAGGCATTCCATCCCTCTGTTCTGAGGTGCTGCTCCATCAGACTTCAGATGCCAACATGAACATCAGCAGTTCTTCTGAACGTCTTCTCTCTCCACCCAGGGTTTCATTCTCTGAAGATTTGATTACAGTGTGAATTCTGGATTACAGTCCAATGAATGAGCTTTGTAACATCCTGCTTTTATAAATATTCCAAACTCAGAAGCTGAGCCCAGAGTCACGGGAATGATGTGCTCTAAACAGAGGCACTGGAATCTACTGCTCAGCTCAGCTCAGGAATAGTTTCACACATTGCTTCTGTGTTTCAGTGTTATCAGTCCCAAATAACACCTGAAGGCTTTGGATCACCTGGTCTGCATGTGGCTGCCTTTCACACAGCACGAGGCCCCGTTCCAGGTTGCAAATGCAAGCTAAGATATTTTTCCAGTGTGCAGGAGATCAGGCGTAAGAACCAAACCATTTATATTGAACATGTAAACCTCAGTGTAAACTTGTATAAGTAAGAATCAGGAGAGCGTGAAAGTGCGTAAATGGAGTGAAGCGAGAGCAGAGTTTGGTCTACGTATCCAGAATAAACCCTGCATTGTGTGTGAAGTATCTCTCTGCCACACATCTGTCCGTGTGGCTGCCCTGAAAATGTACATTGCTCCTGTTCCTTAGTTTTAATAATTTCTAGGAAATTTAAGTCACCTCCTTTTGGGGACAGGAAATAGTAACTAAAAACTTTTTAATGCAAAAGGGAATTAATGAATAGAGAAGTAATATTAGTACACAAATTGTTGGATTCACTCATACTGAAAAATGGAAATAGTTGCTTTTTTCCCCTGCCAGTTCTAATAAATGCATCCTGCCCTACCAGAGAAGTGTTGTTTTGTTCAGCTTCGCTGCTCCTATTTGAAAGTGGCTGGTTACTCTGGAGCTTCCTGGTAGTGATATTGTCCACTGGTGTGAAACAAAGTAATTTTAATGCAGTCATATTTTGGAGGCTGTGACTTGCTTGTATGAATGTCAGTGTCTTCTGCTGTCACAAAGTGGCTTAAATCTAAGGTTAGATGCCATCAGTGCTGAAGGAGTTGAGGTGACAAGTAGTACAGCTGGAATTAGTGCCTGAAAGAGTGAAGACAGGAAAGATGTCAAGCAGAGAGTGTCTGTTCCTTTAGGATGCCTGTGTTTTAAGTGGTGTGATGAGTTAACCTGCATTGAGAAATGCAGAAAACATGCAGTTTTAATCTGAAGTGTCACCAGGTGTGCAGGGCTGCCAAGTAGCAATGCAGCTTTTGGATATAATGCTCGTGAGTTGGAGAGGCAACCTCTCTCTTTTTTCCGTCCCAAATACTGAGCATAATCTCTTAAAAGTCTGGTCTCAGCTTCTTGCTGTCTCTGGTCAAAAATTCACATATGAAATGTGGTGACATTCACTGCTATCGTTACCTCAGCTGCAGGATTATCTCATGGCTCTGATGTGCTTTTACTGGGAATCTGATCTTGTGCCATGCTGAGAAACCCCTGCAGTTTGATTTGTCCCCTCAGACAGCTCTTCATTATCTTTTAATTTTTTTTTTTTATTTTTTTTACCTTGATGGATCCTGGTTTAATAAAATGTTATTCCCAGCACAATTCTAACGTCACTGACTCAGTTGTATGAATAGATGTTTTTTCACAGGTGTGAAAACTTTTTGTAAAGCGCTTTGAGATTCCCCAGTGCACGCCAAGATAGGCCGTGTGTGGTAGGAGGGATGCCTGGAGGCTGCTCCTGGTGCTCTGTGCTGCCCACCCTTGGCACAGCTCTGCAGCTCACCATGTCCTGCATGGATGGGGACTGGCAGTTTGCTGGGTGCTGTTCTGAGTGTCATAGTCAGTGTTAAAGTCTCTTTCCCAGGTACAATTAGGCACTGGGAGCATCAGAAGCTGTGCAAAAGCACCTTCCTAGTGGTAGCATGGAAGCTTGGCCTCTTTGCCTGCAGCAGACGATATGTTTCACAGCTGGAAGGAAGGACCTTTCTTCAGATGTTCATCACTGAGCAAAGGTCACTGGTGTCCCTGGAGAGCACAAGCTCTTTGGATATGAAAAGTGTCTGCAGGTTGTCTGGTATTAGCATTTTATATTTGGAAACTTTAACTACATTTGCAATACTAGGAACTGGTCAGTCTCTCTCTACTGCCATGAGCTACGAGTTTATCCTCTCCTCTGTGGCTGCAGATGTAGGTAGAGGACTTTGAATAGCAGCAACAGAGTGGACCAGTAGTGAGGAGAAGCTTGTTTAAGATATCTTGGAAGGGCACCTTTCGAAAATACCTCATTTGCTTTTGAGTAAGTCAAGTGAAGGCTTAGTATATAAACAGAAGAAACAAATGAAAACAAAACATCACATGGGTATCTGGATTAAAATTAATTTAAGGAAGAGATATAAAAAATTCTTGCAGACATGCTGTGAATGGAATGCAGCTTCCCAGGTTTTGACTGGATTGCAGATTGGGATTTTCAGGTTTGCTTTTTCAGCTATATAAATTATACTTGAGCTATATTGTTGCTCCACTGTATATATTAAGTTATTCATTTACAGTAAATCTTTAAACAATGCTGAATGTGATTCTGTTCTGTCTCTTCAACCCTTAGTGAACCAGTGAAAGATGAAGCTGTTCAAGGCAATGGCAATAATTAGCAGTTTCCCTTACTAATGTGCGCTTAAGATACTGTGGTGAACATACAATGGCATAAACTGTTACTTTATTATGTATTTTCATTAATGAGTTTCACTTAAAAGGTAGGAGTGCAGCAGCAAATTGCTGATGATGCATCATAGGGTCGTTATCGATACAGCAGAAATATTGTAGAGGAAAAATTGAATAAGTCTGACTTTTCAGCAGTAAGAATTGGAGGAAATTTAAATTTTATTAAAGTACAGTGTCACTTACTTAAGAACATACAGTAGTTCTTGCTACAAACTCATCCGTTGGTCTTTTATTCCATTGTCACTTCAGGGATTCTCAGGGTGTTCCTGTAAGGCCTGCAGAATGTGGTTTGGAAATGAATGTCCATTCTGACTATTCTTAAATCACTATAAGGGTATCTTCAAGTGGGGAAAATCTCTGTCATTAATTATTTGTGGGATGACTTGTAATACCAGTGACTAAAGCTGCTGAAAACATAAATGTCATCATAGGATGCAGAAATCCAGGATGCTTCCATTAAAGGTGGAGTATTTGACTTGTGCAGTCAGTTTTATAATCTCTCTTTTTTTTCCTTTTTGTCATTTTTATCCAGGTCAGCCAGTTCAGACAGCTCTATTCCAAAGTGATCAATGATAAGCATGATGATGTTATGGCAAAGTTTGGAGCAATCCTGGCACAAGGCATTTTGGATGCAGGTAATTCCCCAAACATTTAAAGCTGTCAACATTTCTTAAACTTGTTTAGCTGCAAATGCTGTAATAGCAAATTTCATTTGGGAGATGAGGTGTTGGGTTTATGCCTGTCATGTAATAGTAGCAAGAAATCTCAAGTTATTTTAGCTAATTAAAGAAATAAACTCTGTTTTGTAGTTTCTGTCAGGAGAGACTCAGCCCAGTCGTTGGGGCAGAATTTATGTCCAGAAGTCTGGAAAAATACAATATTTTTTGTCTAAGTCTGTTTTGTCACCCTGTATGTTAATTTTTTATAGCATGATAGATTGCTTCTTTATTTTCCTAATTAAGCACCTACTCCAGAAATTCGGAAATCATGTGGTATCCAACCCTCATATTTTTCTTTTTCTGTTAAATTTTACATAACCAGTTTAAAATATATATAAAAGTTTTTTATGTATAAGTTTTTAATAACTAAGTTTTGCTACTTTCACGAATGTTAAAGTGTTGTACAAAGGAAGCACAGTTAACTGCGTCAGTGTTACGTCAGAAGAACCAGTTAGTTTCACAGCCTCCCACTACCTTTTTCTAGCAGAAGAAACATAATTTTCTAGTGAAGAAAACATCATTTTCTAGCGAAGGAAACATCATGTTAATGACTAAATGATGAGTCAGGGATAGGACTCTCTAAAGGCATCAGCATTTCACAAGAGCTGAGTTGCAGGGCCAATTAAGGAAGGTTTCTGTAAGGAGCAAGGACGGACAACATTTTGAATTTTTCCTTCTGATGGAGTTAAGACTTGTACAGTGCTGTGTCTGTCAATGGAACCCCTTTTCCGAGTTTCCAAATGCAGTTTCGCGCACCTGGTCTCTTGTGCTGTGGCCTTCTCTTGCCCCCCTTATCCCCTGTGATAGCCAGAAACAAGATGGTTTTTCCTGTACTCTGAGGTTGGGGTTAATCCTGAAGTCACATAAGCAAAGGAGTCTTAGAATTGTCTCTGGTGTGGCTTGGGCACAGCACTTTGTGGGGTGTGCATAAAATTGCTGCATCTCCAGGCTGGGTGGTGGGGGAGAAAGACTTAGGGCTGTACCTGTCTGCATGGAAGCACGGTTAAAAAGTGTTCCTGGTGGACATGTGGCAGTCAGGCCTACTCATCACAGGTGACTAGGGCTGCTCAGAGAGGAAAGTAATAGGAACCACCTACTTGATCTTTCTTGCCTCCTGCATACCCCTCCTGGAGCTCAGACTGAGCAATGTTCTTGGCACAAGACTGTTAGAATAATTTTGATCATTCCCATACTCATACTCTGTTGCTGGGAAGCCAGAGCCCAGCTGGCTTTGAGATTTTTCTCTCAGCAGTACAGACCTGCTTTGAATTCTGACCTCTAAGAATTCATAAAATCATAAAAATGCAACTAAAACATGATTTGCTTCCTGTGTCACTCATGTATTGTATAATGACTTGGAAATGAGAAAACATCCAATTCTAATAAAGTACACGTGAATTTATGCCAACTTTACCCTCTTTATTTCATGCTGAGTGGCTGGGGGAAGGCTGTGAACTCCCTTTCTTAACCTATTGCCACTTTCATTAGGGCCTCTTGAAAGAACAAATTCTTTTTATCTTTCCCATAGAACTGCAAGTGCTTATCTGGAACAATGAGTTATAGAATTTAATTATCACTGCCAGGAAGAAAAGGTTCTTTGTGTTATCTGCCATAGTTGGGGCAGTTGAGTTTAGGGGTTTTGTTGGGTCTTTTTTTGTGAGGGGAGGAGAAAAGTGTAATTCTCTTCCAACAATGGGGTTTGATTAGAAGTGCAAGATTTCCAGTGCACAACTGGGAAATGATGCACTGGAGGTGGGATTTTTGCTCTCACAATGGGGCAGCCGTTAGACTGGTTGTTTAAGGAAGAAGCAGGGTACCTTGGAAATACTGAAGTGGAAATGAAGAATTTGGCCATTGTCTAATTGATAGGCCACAGCAGCTGCCTTTTTACTTCAATAACATAAGAAAAAATAGACACTTAAATTTAACTTAGGGTTGGGGTTTTTTTCCCCCAAAACCCTCTGAACTTTTAAATGCTCCCCTTTGTGGTAAAAATATGTTCTCTTGTTCCAGGCTTTCTGTTCTTTGCAAAATCATAATGCTTTATTTTCTGGAGTGTGAGCTATAAAGGGGATGTACTGATCTAATCAGATGTCAGCATTTTACTTGCTTGGAAACTATTTTGCCCTCTGGACTCTTGTCATCTTTGGTTCTTAATGCCATATTTCTCAGTCAGTGAGAAAAATGAAGGAGCAGCAGTCCTGTGTGGAAAAAAGCAGTCCTATCCTATGGGGAAAAACCCTTTTCTTGATATTTAGGGAAGGTTTGGGTGGTCAATACAATGGTTTGGGGACAGAAAGCAGCACTGGGCGGTACAGACAGAAGGCAAAAAAGCTGTTGACAGCCTGATGGTGAATGTACTGGATTCCCCACAGTTTGGAGATATTTTTAATTAGTGATGAAAAAGAAAGTGTCATTCAAATTACAGCGGAAAGAGTTGCTTATCTCTTCATTGCCATCTCTCCAAAGAAGCATCTCACATGCTGTTTTCTATTTTGGATGTTAAAGACTTTAGTACAAAAAATAAACGTGCAATCTGCTCTCCCACATCTTGAATTCGGTGCTTCTGTTTCCTGCCTTTCCCTCCCTGTTCATGAACTCTCCATGTAAAGTTGGGACTAACTCTGTGGTAGTTAGGAGAAGAGACATTATCCTGTGCTCATGTTTTTGTCCATGATATTAGAGCTGCTTTGCGTTTCACTGCCCATGTGAATCAGGTCACTGGCACACACTGAAATCAACTCTGCTGGGGTTTTGATGGTTCGTCCTGTGAGATTTTGACATTTCAGTGCTGCTGTTCCCAGTCCAGGTTGTCTTCACTCATTACATAGATGAAGTGGATTATAAGGCTTTGCTGATGGAGAAAGAAACACTATGATACTGTTTGAAAATGGGATGCTCCCTAGGCCAGGGTTGGAAACTAGTTTCCAAAGTCTACAAAGCATCTTTATTTAATGACTGTTGTGCCGGTGTGTTGTCCTGGGCTACACTGCCCTAGTATGAGCAAGTGCCACCATGACCATATAAAGAGTGAGTTCACCAAAGTATATAAATCATCAGTGTCTGCTTGCTGCACTCCCCTTCTTGTTAACTGACACTCGGCTTGGGCCAGCAAACCCTCATAGCCTTTAGAACAGCCACTTGAATTCCAGCAAACCTTGCCACAGTGGCAGTGTGAATTCTGGGAGATGGACCTTACAGTGCTACCCTGGGATTCCTGAATTTGTTTCTTCTGTGTTTTTTTGAAAATTTTTTTTCCAGACATCATGTCACAGCTTTCATTCAGCCGGCGTCTGGAAGGTGTTCCCTTCCAGCCTGTCAGGGCTGCTGTTTAATCATGAAGATAAATCACAATTGTGCAGTATTATGTCTCCCCACCTTTCCTGCTCCCTGCAAAACCCTGGGAGTGAGGGTGGGCTGTTTGTGGGTGTAAGACAGCAGAAAGAAGTAGCATGACAGCATCTTTTGACTATGAAATCTGTTACTCATTCAGGAAATTCCAGAGGTTGGGTAATTATAAAGGTTAGAATTTTGAAGATTAAAGTGCAAAAGTTTGATAAAGTCCAGTTAAGCTCCCTGTGCAACATTCACTGGGCTGCTTGATCCAGAATATCTGCAGAAATTCAGGGCCTGGCCCTTATACAGTGATGCAGTAAAGAAAAATTCAATGTGAAGATGGGGGAGAAGACCAGAAGTTTGAGTGCACAGTGTTTGACATGTTTAAGGGTTGCACAAGACCTCAGGCAGTCCTTCCATGGTGCTGTGGCAAATTCAGGTGAAAGGGCTAGAGATTGGTGGCAGAGAAAATACTAAGCAGAGCAGACCTAGCAGTAGTAAAAGGCCATGTAATTGTCTTTCTTCAAAGAGGCAGCTGGAAGGAGTTCTTGTGTCAAACAGCAGGAGATCTATTGCTACCATGAAAGGAAAAACAAGGAGATAGGATGTATGCAGAGCATCCCACAATAGGGCATCAAAGTCCTCCATCTTCCACTGCTTCTTCTGGGACTAACACTGACAGATACCCAAGATGAGATTACTGCTTCAGTCGGGGCTTTCATTAGTTTTGGCAGCAACAAAATAATTTTGTTTGTCTTTAGAACTCAGACATTTCCATTGCTGCCTGGCCCTCCTGAGGTGGCTGTTTGTGCAAGACAGGAGAATGCTACTCCAGTTTGAGATTTTCAGCTCTAAAGTGCCCTGAGTTTGCAATGAGTGGGTGTTTGTATTTTAACGAAGTTAACCTCCCTGCACCTGGTCTTGTCAGCGGTAATGGACTTGCCTGGTGCCCTCTTCAACTCAATTCACTGTGTTCATCAGAAGACAGAAGATCAGATTAACACTTTCTCACTCTGTCTGCAAACCCAATCTTTCAATTTGGTTTCTAGCTGGATGTTTCTGCACTACATCAACATATGGAGTTGTTGTGGTCTCTGCTTTGCAAGTACAAATCTAAGACTTGGTTGTCTGGCAGAGATGTAATTTTGCTGCAAAGACTGCAGGAGCTTGTCTCTGTGCAGCTTAGATTGATAACCTCTAGAAGCAACCTCTGAAGTTGCTGCTGTTTACATTTTTTTCTACTGAGATGGTGTAGGATAAAAACCTAGGCATGTTTCTTCTGAATAACTGATAGTTCAAGGAGTATATACAGAGAGTTCAAAGAGGCAGCCACAGAAAGAAAAGTTTCTGTGTGCACTGCTTTATATGCAGTGTCCTCCTTGTGAGCATCGCCTTGGAGATCACCTATATGCTATGTTTTAAAACTGCTTATGGCAAAGGTTTGCCTTTTTCTCCCCCTTTCTTTGCCCTGGCAAAATGAGTGTGGAAGGGCTGTATTCACCGATGGTGTTTGGATACTGCAGAGCAGTTTGGTCCTTACACTGCAGATCTCTTTCACTGAGTAAGCTGAGGTCACAGTAAGGGAGGGAGGTGTGTTCCAGAGGAGAAAACTGGAAGCATTGTAGCCTGGATTGTGCTATGCAGCCCCTTCACAGCAGCTGTTTGAGATGCATTGCGCAGGTGTCTCAGTGGAGTACCCAGGAATGCATTCATTAACTTTCTCAATTTATGATTCCTTACAGGGGGCCATAACGTAACTATTTCACTGCAGTCGAGGACAGGACATACTCACATGCCTTCTGTGGTGGGGGTTCTGGTCTTCACCCAGTTTTGGTTCTGGTTCCCCCTGTCACACTTCTTGTCGCTGGCTTTCACCCCAACCTGTGTCATTGGCCTTAACAAGGATCTTAAGGTACGTAACAAGCCCTGATAGCTGCTTGGAAGGCTTGAGTGGTCTGCAAGGCTTGTGCACGGATTTATTGGTTTTCTTTGCATGTTTCCAGCTTGGTTGTGCCAGAAAAGGTTCTAACTGGAAGAACTTTGAAAAGCAGGCTTAAACTCTGGAGCTGTTGGTGGGAATAGGGACAAGAAAAATGTAGAAAGCAGACTTGGAACAGTTTACTTCAAAGTAGCTTAAAAAGAAAGGAACTCTATTAAGTACATGTGGGGAGAGACCACCCCATTATCACTCCTGAAGGTCAGGGTTATTTAAAAAAAAGTGTGTTGCCCCCCGGCCTCCCAAATAAATGATGTGATGTTCTCCTCCAGGAAAGCTAGCAGTGGGAAAAGAGGATTTGTTTGGATTCCTTGGGGAGTAAACATTAAACCGAGCAGTCAGTACTGCGCTTTACTTACACATCTGTTCTTCCAGCTGATCAGCTGTGGTATGGCCCCTGTAAGCTGGGTACCATTCTGGGTCTCCTGTGCTGGAGAACTGAGGTCATAACTTCCACAAAAAGCTTCTGGATGTGGCACTGCAGGGGTGTGCAGCCCCCTCCCATCATTGCTGCAGCCTTATTCTGGGATGCACAGAGCATGCATAGGGCTTGCTGCTCCCAGAGTCCCTGTTGGCCTGAGCCAGCTGGCTGGATTGCAGCCCCTGGACCAAAGCCTTAGGGCTCCTTGTTTTTCTTCACCTGTCTCAGACTGAGCATCAAGTCTGTGTACACACAGCACAAAATTCTCACTCTGTTTGAAGAGAGAGGTTTACATTAAATTTTTTTTCCCTCTGCCCTGAAAACTTTACAGGGGTTGCATTGGTGCTTGTCTCTGTGCCTTCCTGGTGGTGATTGGCTCAGCACCTCTTTGCCTGCTTGGCTGTACTGCCATTTTGACTCCCTGTCCTCATCCCTTAGTTTCCAGGGAGCCAAAACAGCTGACAGTCAGGTTGTACTGTATAATTTGGCTGGCGTACCAAAGCCAGCTACGAGCTGGCTGTACGTTATGGGCTGCACCACACCCACCTTGCTTCCTCAGAGCAGTCCTGGTTCTTGTGCCTCCATGATGTGTTGTGAAAGACAAGAGTTGAGATACTGCAAAAATTAAATCAGTTTAAGAATTTGGATTGGCTGTCAAAAGATGCTCTCTGCCCTTGCTTAAGTAGCCAAGAGTAAGAGAATATGTGACATTGGTAGCTCACCCCTAAATGTACAGTTCTTTGGCAGGAGGGGAATGTCAGGCAGTGCTTGGTTTGCCCTTGCATGCATTGACAGAGCAGATCTTCACTTAAAACTTAAACCAATTTTGTGTTAATACACACAGACCCAGTAACAACATCAAAACCACAAAATCTTCAAAACAATGAAAAGAAAGCGTGGTGTGAATAGCATGGAGGGTATGGAGAGGGCTAGGAGAGCTTGCCAGAGTCAAATTATAGAATAATTAAATAACATTGTTCTAGTTGAACTGTTGCCACTGATAACAGTTTCTCAGCTTCCGGAGGGGGAAAAGGGGAAGCTTGTGTTCTTTAGAGAATCTGTGTTTGTCTCTGCTGGAAGGAAAATGAAGCTAAAGTAATTATTCTGCTGTGGATTTTTTTTCCCTGTCTTCCTTGGTTCTAACATGTTTTTAAACTCGTTGTTTTAGATGCCAAAAGTCCAGTACAAGTCCAACTGTAAGCCGTCCACATTTGCCTATCCCCCACCTCTTGAGGTACCAAAGGAAAAGGAGAAAGAAAAGGTATTTGGGCTGGTTTTCCATGTTGCAAAGACTAACCCCTTCTCCCTCCTAGTATAAACATTGACTTTGGTGGTACTAACAGGGAATCTAAAGAGCGAAGGAAAAATTGGCAGGTACTGTAGTCTCTGAAAGAGAATTCTAGGCAATTTTTCCTGCTGTGCCTAGGACTATTGCTGATTGTGGCATACAAGTGCTGCGCTACTGAATTGCTGGAACCTCCCTTTTCTGAAGTGGTCAAGCCAGAAGCATTGATTAAAAAAACTGCTTTCCATGCCCTACTGACTTGTATGTGTGTGTCAGTGTTGTGCAGCATCTGGCACAGCAGGGCCCTTGTCTGTGACTTGGGCTCCCAAGTGCTGCTGCAGTACAGCCGTTGACAATATTGGGTGGGACACTTCTCAAAGAGTGAAAGGGGCAGTGAACCCATGTGCTAGAATATCTGCCAGCTCCATGGATTGCAAAAAGGTAGGTGTGGAACTGAGAATATCTAGGTGTTGAGAAGGAAGAGATGAGACCTGTGGGATGACAAGCAGGACAATAGTGGAAGCAATTTGCCTGCTGGCGCAGAATGGTAAAAGCTGTCAAACAAACCACAGCAGCAGGCAGAGCAGCCCTTAGGGAGCAGTGGCAGCAGTGGAGACCTCTGGCACATCATGCTGATGAATGACATGGTGTGAAAACTGTAAAACATTTTAACAGAATTGAGTGCTGGGCAGGACAGGTTTCCAAGCCACCAAAGAATCCAGAAATTAACTCTGTTGAAAGGCAAAGCTCACTGCTCACAGCTGCTTTCTTGCCTTTCTCTTAAACTTCCCTGGCCAAAAGGTGACATATGCCAAGAGCCCACATTTAGCCTCACCAGCAACATGACAAACACTGTTGCTCCTTGTCCCTCTCTGAAAGTTACTGCCATTTGTTTCCCAGCCTGGGGAGCTGAAACTCAGTGTACAGTGTTGTGGTCACACTGAATGCCTCCTCTGTTGCCGTATCCAGGTTTCCACTGCTGTGCTGTCCATCACTGCAAAAGCCAAGAAGAAGGAAAAGGAGAAGGAGAAAGAGAAGAAGGAAGAGGAGAAGATGGAAGTGGTGGGTGGAAACATTGAAACTTAAATGTCTTCTTTCCCCCCCATAAATGTGGGAGGTGTGTCATGAAAGCTGTCACCCCATCACCTGTGCTAGTTCTGAGCAAAGCACTGACACACATTGCAGTGTTCTGCAGACGCTGGTCAGCACCTTTACTCTGTGTATGTGTGTGTGTGAGCAGTGTTAAAAGCAAGAGGTGCTATTGTTTGTGAGTCCATTATTCCTGAGAAATAAATCTTCCTCAGTATTAAGTAACTTACTTCCTTAAGGCAGAAGCTTGTTTTGTCAAATTTTTATGCCTTTGACAGCACGAATCTTATGAGTATTATTTCATTGCCTACTGTTTCTAGACCTAGGGGAACTTTATCTCTTATCCATGTACTTTTCTTATTAATGTAGAAAAGTCTTAGTAATTTCATGCCCTTGGTACCTCTGACCTTTTAAAAAGAGGTCAGTGGTGCAACAGTTGCTTGGTGGTGTCTAATTCAGTTGAGAACACTGAAGAGTTTAAGCTTTCTGGGTTTCTACATGCTTAACCTCTTATTCTGAAATGTCCACCTTTTTGGCAGCAGTCTCATATGTGCTTTGCCCATCTATCCGAATGCCAACATTTATCCACATGCAGCTTAGAACCAGCTGAGGTTTGAGTACAGGATCCATATGTTGCTCCATAGTTATGGTGATTCCTTTAGTCCTCGGATGATTTCTTTCAGCTCATAGACCTGACACTGGAACTTGTCATTCTCATCTGTGAGTAATGTGTCATCTGGAGCAAGCTGAGTAATGGACAAATGAATTCTTGGTGGTTGCTGTAGTTTGGAAAACATATGGCAGCTAAAATTCTTGCTGTACTGACAAAACACCCTTTCTTTTGTGTTCTGGTAACAGATGCAAATATTCCAAGAACAACTGTAAGCTGAAAAGGCATTATAGACTCATAGAGTTGTTTAGGTTGGAAAGACCTCTAAGATCATCAAGTCCAACTGTTACCCCAGCAATGCCAAACCCACCACCAAACCATGTCCCCAAGTGCCACATCTATGTCTTTTAAATACCTTCAGGGACGGTGACTCCACCACTCCACCAGGCAGCCTGTTCAAGTGCTTGACAACCTTTTTGGTGAAGAAGTTTTTTTTATAATATCCAATCCAACCCTCCCCTGGCACAGCCTGAGGCCATTTCCTCTTGTCCAGATCCTTCTGCAGAGCCTTCCTACCCTCCAGTACATGAACACGCCCACCTAACTTGGTGTTGCCTGCAAACTTGTTGGGGATGCACTTGATCCCCTCATCCAGATGATCAATAAAAGATATTAAACAGGACTGGCCTCAGTACTGAGCCCTGGGGAACACCACTGTGACCAGCTAACAACTGGATGTAGCTCCATTTCCCAGCACTCTCTAGGCAGCCAGTTTTCTACCCAGTGAACAGTGCACCTGGCCAAGCCATGAGACGGTAGTTTTTTATTGAGAGTTACTGAAGCTGACAATCTCAGTACAAATTTTTCTGATTCCACTGTAACATTTGTGTGAGAAAAGCAGCATGGTCATAGAATTTTTGGCCTCTTTAGCTTAAAAAAACCTACTTGTGGCATAAGAACAAAGGTGTATGCGTAAAATAACCTTCCTAGACCTTACATAAATGTGGCCATGTTGTAGGCAACGAACCCTATCCAGTTGGCCCAGAAGATTAATCATCTCATGCGTGCAAGGTAGAATCTCTGGGGTTTTTGCTCCTTTATCAAGTTTCCGTGTCACCAAACATTATCTTTTCTTTGAATTATTCTTAGAATTCTATGTACTAAGTAAAGTGTGCTGAACAAATGCATGTTTCTTCTAAAATTTCTGCAACCAACAGATAGGTGCAGATGTTGAGAGAAAATAATATATTAGAAGGGATTCACATATTGTGTTTGTGCATGTGTCCAGATGTGTGAAAAGTTTTCTTGGCTGAATCGAGTGGAAAAACAAGGGTGGTAAAAAGGGAGCTTGCTGCCACCTGCTGTGTTTGAGTTGAGTGTTTTGCCATTGTCCTAATGTTTTAGAGGTATTGGTGCTTTCCTGTTTTTCTCTTATGCCTGTTATATGACTAGTAATCCATAGCTTCCAGGGGATCTGCACAGCAACAAGGAGCCGCTGTGCCCAAGAAAGTCCTGTCTGCTGTTACAGGACGTGCCATGAATTCAGTGGTGTTCCCAGTCATTCCCTATTGGTTGTTCCCATCTTTTCTGTGGTCTTTTTTATTTGCAACTCAGATGTTCCTGAGCAAGAGGGAAAACATGACCCGTGTTCTTAAGTATGTAAAGGATGCTGGTTTTTTTCCTTCTGGGCTTTTGCCTTTAGCTGCTGAGTCATTGGTAAAGGAGGGCTGCACTGCAGTTCCCTAGGGAGTCGCTGAGGTCAAGTCATTTTAGGTGAGCTGCTATGAAATGTGAGTGACAGCTTTATAGCTGGGGAAATACAAGGGCAGCTTTGGCAATTTTTATGTACTCAGTAATGATATCAAGGACTCTTCAGTTGTGACAGAAAGTGGTGAGTGAGTTTACAGAAAAAGTCTTAGAGAAGGAAGGCAGAAGTAAACAGTTCCTCTGCCAAACTCTCGCTGAACTTGCTTTTGTCTGCAGTTGGGAGTGAGGCATTGCCTTGTCAAGAGCACTTAGACCCACTCTGGCATTGTCTGTGCCAGCCTATAATAAGTGTTAGTATGTTCCTCAGCAGAAGAATGGTTTCTCACCAGGCTCTGGAATTGCTGTCTGGTTGTTCCTTACCCTCCTCAACTATGAAAGGGTTAGAGGTTACTGCCAAAATCATGCTGATGTTCTCCTCTCCTTCCACAGGATGAGACTGAAAAGAAAGATGAAAAAGAAAAGAAAAAAGAGCCTGAACCCAACTTCCAGCTTTTGGACAACCCAGCCAGAGTCATGCCTGCTCAGCTCAAAGTTCTCACGATGATGGAGAGCTGCCGGTATCAGCCTTTCAAGCCAGTAAGTGTCACCTTCCCAGTCTGTGTGCTTGACAGAGCATTCCCAGTGCTGGGCTTGTGCATAAGGACCCAGAGGTTCTGTGTGTACATGAGAACACCACTCACAGCTGGTCAGCACTGGAATGTGTTGCAGAGATTTGCAGCTTTGCTGTTGTCATTTGCTTTTTAATGTCCCTCTCTCCAAATGATCACATGCAATTCTAGTTAGGGGAAAGTCAGAGCTGCTGCAAACCTTTTCACCATGCTAGTGCTGCTTTATTTTTCTTTCTTCTTGTCAAATGCTGCAACGTGGAAACCAATCAGACGTACTCTGTGCATTAGTGACATTTCTGGGAACATAAAGACTGAGCCAATCTTTACAATAGATTGAGAAGTTGTACAGGTTCATTGTCAAAGCAGTGAAATACATCAGGACTTATGCTGGAGCTTTATTATCCTGCAGTGTGATTTATACCTAAATGGAGGGTTGTTTTCATTGAACAGATTTCCTATTTGGTTACATCTGGCCTTAGAGAAATGCCTTCAGCTCCCATTAACATAGAGAAGAGAGAGCATGTGATTATCAGATGGAGAATGAAAAAGGTCTTTTAGCACTAAGCCCAAAGGGTAACTAACTTTTCTGTGAGATGCTCAGATACATTAAAAAGCTGATAAGCTTGCTCATGAACTCTAAATCTCCTCAGTCAAATTCTTCTGCCCTTTATTTTTGTTCAAGAAATAACACCCACCCTTGACTTACCCCTTTTGCGGGATTATGCATGGGAAAATGGTGTTCAGAAGAAGTAATGTTTTTTCCCAGAAAAAATAGTGATGTTTTTAATAAAATATTAAATGATGTGATATTTTTAATAAATGGATTTCCTGGAATTCCGTCAGCACATCGGAATTCTCTGTCCACCATCCCCTTCCGAAATGTCTCCTTTAGGAAAGCTGTGGAGGGGTTTTTTAGTCTCTACCCTTTAAAATGTGGAGGTGACCCAACTGATGTTTGGGTTGGAAGGATCTGCTGTGTGTTCCAGTAAGTGTCCACTCACAGAAATGTGGACGTACACAGTTGTTTGCTTCAGTTTCAAAAGAAGCAGAGTCCTCAGTGGGGGAGTGCAGTTTCCTGCCTTACAGTCCCATAAACAGGTTTTGAAGAGAACAAAACTGTGCAGTTTTTGCTGGGATTAGGGTGTGTAACCAAGGAGGCTCTTGGAATAGAGCTGTTCTGGACCTTTGCTTTGCTTTGGGGAATGCCAGAGTAAAAGGCCTCTTTGAAATGCTGTTTATGGCCTGGAGTCTTGCTGTGGCCAAAGCCCTGACCCCAGCCAGGCGTGACACAGCACTGGCTTTTCGCACCTTGTGTTCCAGTCCTGGAGGCACACGGATTTGCTTCAGCCTGCCAAGATGTTTGGTTGTGATCTTTGTAATTAATTCCCCTTTGGTTTTGTGAGCTTCTGCTAATAGGATTCCTCATTTGCTGGAATCTGGTGATCAGATTAGTCTCTGTTTCACAGAGCCTCCTGGGAGGCAGCCACACAGAGAGGCTTCACTAAGCTTTGTTAACCTGAAAAGAGGAGCCTTTTAAAGCAATTACGGTTCAATTAGTTTTCATGTGGAAAGCCCCAGACTGGGACTGGGGTAAAGCTGTGAATCAAGGTGCCACTTTCTATCAAACTGAGACCTAGATAGTGGAAGGTAGCCCGGATAGATTCTCTCTGCTCCATCTCCTTACCAGGCAGAAGTCCAGGTGAGTGTCAGATGCTTTGCTCTGTGAAACTCATTCCTGCTGAGGCATCTCATATGGCCTAGGATAGACTCTGTGGCCACAAACACTCCACCATGAGGCAGAGACAAGCAGCTTTAAATGCTCATTGCACTCGTCCTACAGCTTTCCATTGGAGGTATCATCATTCTGAAGGACACCAGTGAGGATATGGAGGAGCTGGTTGAACCTGTGGCAGCTCATGGTCCGAAGATCGAGGAAGAGGAGCAGGAACCTGAACCACCAGAGCCCTTTGAGTACATTGATGATTAAGACACGAGGTACAGTGTAGTATGCAGAGTCACCTTTATTAATCCCAAGGAATGAAAAGCCTCTTTGGATCAACTGAAGCAGTTATCAGCATGCAGCACTCTTGTTTTAGCTCTTTGACAGCTTCTGTGTCCGATTCAGAAACACTCTCTGTCCCAATTCCAAGAGTTTGGCAGCAATTAAAGAGAAGTCCACAAGTCCACTCTTCTGGCTCAGGCCTGACCCAATTGTACTAGATCTGGTCTCTAATCTGGCAGGCTTGGCCACTCTTGAGTGGAGCCTGGCTGGGCAGAATTAGAGCAGCTCGTGGGGTCACAGGCAACAGCTGAGCTGAGGCTAGTCAGCTCCTGAAAGATGGTCCTAGAGAAGCAAGTAGTTTATGTAACAAAGCTGTCATCTGCTTGACCACAGGATTGGTCAAAAGAAAACTACTGCTCTGCTTTCTGGGGTTGTCTTGTCTTCCCAGCAGTTCTGAGCAGAATTTGAAGATGCTCCAGTCATGGGCTCTGTGGTGCTCTCTGAGCCCAACATAACAGTACTGATGGATCCATTCCAGGCAATGAGTTCTCAGGTTCCTTGATTAAAGTGCCTGAACTGATGTACAAGTTTCTCACTGAGAGGCTTCATTTCCAAATATGGGCTGGCCTGTCCCAGGGCTCCCACGAACAAAGATTATCCACTTGAATTGGTGGAAGGGCAGGAAAACAAACTCCTTGCTAAAAACTATAAACGTTGCGTCAGTGACAGGCTCGGGTGAGTGTGTGGAGCCGACCACAAGAAGCCTTAGTTAAATACATTTAATTTTCTGGTTTCTCTCTCTCCCTCCTCCAGGGTCATGTCCTCTAAAGAAGACACTATGCTTGATATCAGAAAGACAGACATGAAGACCTTCCTATTGAGATCTGCTGTTCAGTGCATGCAGCCCCAATCTGTGCTGAGCTAAAGCTGATAGTCCGTGTTTTATGGCTGAAGAACAGATATATGCTATTTAGTGTACTCTTTCACAAAACCTTGTTTTCAAATAAATATATTAAAAACTCTTGACAGAACACTTGCTACTTCAAAAAAAAAAAAAAGGGAAAAAAAAAAAAAAGATGCCTGAGCAGTTTCCCTGGGGACGGGTAAGGCCAGTAACTGTGGGACTGCCTTAGTGCTTTAAATAACTTCATTTAGCCTCGGTGACTCATTAGCACTGATTTCTGAGGAAGTGCTGCTCTCCTGGGCCTGTCTGGGGATGCTGCTGAGGGACCCACCCTGGTTGTTTGCCAGGGGCTAATTGGGCCCTGATGCTCCTGGGTTCGCCAGAGGGAGAGGCCGGGCTGACAGGAAGCATGCTCTGTCTCTCCTGACTAATGGGCTTCAACCCCCTTAACCCTGGTGAGAAATAAATCAGTTCTAAATCACACTGCTTCTGACAGATCCCAGAGTCCCTCCAGGAGGTCCTGGATATCCTTAGCCTCCCGTGTTTCCACTCATTAACTCGGGTGCAAGCCCTCTGCTTGGCACCATGCTGGGCCCCAAAGTGGGGATGGAGATATTGGAAGTAAAGCTCCCAAGGCAAGGGGTCTTCAAGGAGGCAGCCAACAACCCCCTGGCATTGCTACTCCACCCTGGCAGGCACTCAGTAGGTCTTGTCCTCTCACCTCTCCCCATGACAGCAGTGCGGCCCTCCCTATCTCTCCCTCCCTTCCAGGGCCATGCAAAGCTCTTCCTCACCATTCAGCATGAAATTTGGGTGCCACTGATAATGCTGATGATATTGGCCACTTATCTCCCTGCATCCTGGCGGCTGGAGCCTCCTCCACCCTCACCCCTGCTGTGTGCCAGCCTGCCCCAGGCTCTTCCCTTGCTTGCTGCTTTCGGTGTTGATGAGGGGTTGAGTTTTCAGCCCAGCTCCGGGCCCACCTTGACCCTGCATAAGTTGCGGGATGGGGGATTTGGGGAGTGCAGACGTTGCAGGACTGTGCAAGGCTTGTGGTATTTGCTTGCAACCTCTGATGGGACCAGTGGGCACACAGGGGTGCCAATCTTTCCCCAGGATGGTTTCATATGGAAGTAAAGGTCTTTGCTCTTGCTCCCTCAGTGAAGATAACTAGTTTGGCAGACCTGGTTCAGTGCATTTCTCCAGCTGGTGGGATTAGCCTGGTCCATGCTCTGTACCTTTGGAGGAGATGCTGCCCCAGCTGCTGGGACTGACTTGACTTGGCCTCTGAAATCCTGCTCTATGTGGGCAAATGTTCCAGCTGGCAGCAGCTCAGGTCTGGAGTTCTGTTTTGAGGTCTGTACTCCAGTTCCTGACATTGGCTACACAGCTAAAGCTCTGGGTTTTGCTCAGAAAAAATACTTTGCAGACTCTCAGGTGAGTCACGGATGTCTCTGCCAGCGATGGGGGAAATCAGCATTACCCACATATTGCAGAGAGGTGGCTCAAGGCAGATCCTCTTTCTGCCCAAGCCCTCTGGAGATCAGCTAATCAAAGGTCCTGCAGACCATAACCCCAGACATCCCAACGCTGTGCACTCGGTCTGGTGGGCTGTGCTGCCTGATACCACGTACAAGTGTGTGGTTAAGCAACACGTGTGTCTGGAGTTTTTCTTTGTGTTTGCAAAGCACGAGCAGAAAATGGACAGTGGAGGGTCTATACTTAAAGGGTCCAAGTGAAGCAGATTCTGGTGAGCAGGGCAGGGTGCTTGGGGGGGCACCCTGGGGCTCACTGCCTTGGTGCAGGCCTGGCCAAGGGGAAGGGCAGTGATTTGATGGCAACAGCACCCCTGGCCAAGAGTATAAATAGCTGCTCTGGTGACCCAGGGAAGAATGGTTGCAGGGGTGAGGTTAATTGTCAGCAGAAATTATGGAGACATTGTTCCTCCCAAGATAACCTGCAAGGGATGAAACGTGGAGCAAATTTTTTCCCCTTCAGAGTGAAGGAAAAAGACCTGAAATATTGGTGCACTGTCTGTGTTCTCAGCTTTAGGCTGGCTCTCCCATTTAATTGTTTTTCTTCATTCCGTGTCAATGAGAACTAAGATGGATTAACTTCTTGTTTTCCCACTGTGTCCTCCCAAAGGAGGAGCTGAGATAGCTCCTGCAGGCCTGGACAAATTCTCTGTTTACTTTAACTTCACACTGAAGTCTTTTTTATTTTTAGCTTAAGCATGAAACCTGGTGCTGAAAATAATTAGCTGGAAACATCTGCACTGGACAGCAGAGTTCATGGGCTCATTCGCAGATGAAACCTGCTGCTTGCTGTTCTGGTGGGCCTTGAGGTTTTTGAATTTGTCCCTGTGTGATCAGGCAGGTGGCAGTTGGTCTGTGTCAGTGGCATGGGACAGGTGGCCACTGGTCTGTGTTGGTGGCGGCACCAACGCTGTGTCGATGCGATGAGGACACTGAGGTTCGCGGGGACTGGGGATGTTTCTCCTGATGATGAAGCTCTCTGTCCTGCTATTTCTGTGCACCCAGTTCCCAGACTATTTTCTCCACATATTTTTTTTTTTTTTTTAATGGAGCATCTCTAGCTCTTCCCTTCTCCCAGCCCCTGCCATTTTTGGCTGGACAGCCTTGCTGTTACTGCAAGCCAGCCCTCTCACACATTGGTATTTGCCTTGGCTGGGAGCTTAATGAGTCGTGTGTTTGGTGAGGACATACCAGAAAGCCCAACTGGGGCCCTGTTCAGGCCTGGAGCACTGAGCTGCTGTCATCCCACATAGAGACATCCCCAGCTCCACAAAAGCAGACCATCTCTCCTGGTTGTAAGCTCCTGTAGGGATCTCTGAAGTGCAATCTCTGCTACAGCTGGAAAAGTACCACAGGCTGATTGATCTATTGGGATGGTGGAGCAGAGGAAATGCTGGAGGACTCCCTTCTTCTTCCAGCCTGGGCTGGGCTTTGACCAACCCCCACCAGGATGGTGGCAACAGCAAGAAGGTTTTGTGGAGGTTGGAGAAAGCAGCGTCTCCTCTCCAGGTGGGAGGTGTGAGGGATGTGAGGGGCTGACATTGCAGAGGAATAGGCTGAGCCCTGGATGCTCTTGTCCTTATCTATAAAGTCCTGCTGGGAGAAGAAAACTTTGGCTTCTTCAACACTGGACTGCTGGATGCATGAGACACTCCTTCACCATTTTGCAATGCAGCTGAAAGGAGCTTTTTGGGCACCCACCAGCCAGTCCTTTCTCTCTCCCTGCTGTGGATTGAGTAGGCCAAGAGTTTTCAAGATCTCAAGGGGAGCTGAGTTCACTTTGTCACCTCCTTCATGCATCTTGTGACACAAAATCAAGGTCTCTGTAGTGCTTCTCCTGTTTGGGACTTTGCTTGTAGGAAATTACTGAAGAAAGATCCGATACAAATAGCCTGGAACAGGATGACCACATGATCCTGCAAGAAGCAGAGGAGAGGTGAAACTTGAGGCTCAGCAGCAGGCAAAAAAGTCCATCCAAGGGAGACAAAGCAGCTTTATGGCAGTCTGATGCTGGGGAGAGCAGAGGTTTTGCAATTCCCTTGCCTTGGTTTTCTGTGCAGAGGGCCCTGGGGAAGCACTGCTGTGTAATTCAGTATGTGATAAGTATCTGAGCTGCTGGGCAAGGGCCCTGCCTGAGCACAGCAAATCCAGCATCCAAGCAAACCTGTCTGACCCCCAGCCAGTCCCAGTAGAAGCCAATCTGTGTTCCAACCCGACCAACAATAACGTGTCATCAACTAAAATTTCAAGTGAACTTCTTATTTATTTATTGCCTAAAAGCGCTTTCAAGGTATTAATTGAAAATCCAAACCAAAATATTTTTTTGGCAATTCGGAGCTGAAGTTTGATACAGAAAATAACAGGATGTTTAAGCTTTGAAAAATATTCCTCTCTTGCCTGCTTGCTTTTATTTTTAATGCAACCACTTGGAAAGGCTACTGCAAGAAGAAATTTCCTGCAAAATCTTCCATTTGGGCACAGAGATCAGCCTTCTGTTTTTGAATCAAGCAACAGGTTATGATCCAGATCTGGGATCTGCAACTGGCAGGGTCAGTGGCCCAGCCCCAGAACGCTCAGCCCCTGCCAGAGGTGGCAGTGACACCTGCCCCAAGGAAAACCTAAACTGTGGAGCTGGGGTGATGATAATGAACGTCCCCACATGGATACACAGGACAGAGAGGTCCTGCTTTTGAGGTTTGAGGCACCAGCTCTGTCTTCCTGACCTTACTCCAGGTGCTGGCCAGCGGGTGGGTGTCCTCCCCCGGGGCAGCACCTTCGTGAAGAAGTTCCCTCCCCAAGCACCACAGGAACATGGCAAAGCCTGTGCAAGGCAGAGAACACAGCAGCCTTGTCTGCTTGCTGGAAGGGGAATTCTGCAAGAATGGGAGGAGAAAAAGACGATAAAGCAAGCCCAGATCCCACACAGCCCTTCCCACCATCCTGCTCAGGGCTCCTCAGAGGAGAAAGACAGCTGGAGGTACATCATCCTGCAAATGAAAAAGTCTGTGGAAATCCCCTTCTTTCCCCAAGAACATTATCTGATCATCACCAAAGCAAAGAAGGAGAGGGAACAGAATGAAGCTGCCTTTACAAAGGAGGGCAGCTGCAGCTGGTCTGCTCTAAAACCTTGGGACCACCTCTCTAAGAAGGGTCTTTTCCTCCTTTTAAAAGTTAGAGGGACAGGTGACAAACAGGAGGAGTTCATAGCCCCATCCCATTCCTTCAGCAGGAGCAAGAAGGACCCCAGAAGGCTGCTCTCCCAGTGGTGGTGAGGGGGCTATAAATGGCCGAGGGACCCAGACCTGCTGCCCCTGGGGGCTGAGCCAAGTGCCTGATAAGCTCCAGAATGGCAAAACTCAACATTAATAGTTAAGTTTTATTATTGTGAGATCGCTGCGAGAGTGTACAGAACAGAAAGAGGAAACCTCTGGCTTTATAGAAAGAAACTCTTTATATGTGATATCTAGAATATATCTACTGTTTGTATTATTAGAAGTTTAATATATATAAATTTTATGCTTGTTTATAGACATAAAACTTTGGTATTCAGTATATAAACCACAAACCCCAGAAATCCCAATTACCAGCTCAATCATGTACCATCCTGAGCGCTTAACAGTGCCCACAGGAACTCCAAAGCTAATTTGAATGCTAATCATAACACTCCTGGGGAGCAATGATAGCACAAACTAACACTTAGAATAGAAATTTCCTGTTGCTTCCTAGGAATTCCTTCTATATAGGTGCTTTCTATAAAATGTCCATTCTGCTTTCCAGAAATTTCAATGGGATTTTCAGAGGGCTTTCTAGGAATTCACACCGGATTCTAGGGATTTTCCATTAATTTCTAGGGATTTCTTTGTGCTTTCCAGGAATATCCTTGTTCTTTCTAGCAATTGCAGAGAATTTTGTAGAGATTTTGGAGTGGAATTCCAGGGTGCTTTCTGAACAGTTTGATGTGCTTCCTGGCGATTCCTGCCAGCTTTTGCTCACTTTTCTTCCAGCACTTTCTAGGCCTTTCCCTATGGTTCCTGGAAGTGCTGCAGAAGGAGGGAGCCTGAAGAAAACTGGTGACATTTCTCCTTATTTCCTGGAGAAGCTCATTTCCCAGCAGGATTTATTTAGTTGAGAACAGCTTAGAAGCAAGCTGAGTTGGGGAATGAGATGTTTTCAAGGGCTTCTGGCACAGACAGAGGTTATGGATGAAGTCACCTGTTCCTGGCTCCTTTCCATCCATCACAAGGAACACAAGTAGGTAGAAACTGGGTGATTTGGCACAACCCTGGCTCAAACCACTGCTCTGTCCCTTGCCGGTCGAACTGTAATTTGATGAAGCAAAGCATGGGAGGTGAAAGGGGGCATAGGCTTGTCAAGGCTGCTTCTGCCCTTCATAAGACATTTAACATCGTCCTTCTTTTTCCCTTTCCCAAAAAGCAGCAGTCTGCCTCAGTATTTTGCTCACAAATACCAACGCAGTGCTGGCTGGCCAGGGAGCAGTGGTGAAGTAACTCTCATGGGTCACGGATGGAGCACTGGTGCCCACTCACCATCTGTCATAGCTCTGCTTCCCATCACCTCGCTCTTTCCAAACTTTTCACCTCTTAAGATGACAATTTTAGTTCTGGCAAGAAAGTGCCAGGGTGAATTTTTTTTCCCCGTCCCTTAAATATTGTTTTTGATTACATAAGAAGACTGTGCTTAGATCATGAGCCAAGGGAAAGCTGTGCCCTGAACTGCATTCACCCAAGCTGGTGTTGGCAAGTTAAGATTTGGCCGGGAAATGGTCGTGGTAGAAAGCAGTGTCTCTGAGCTGGCTGGTGAGATTAGATTTTGGGACCCGTGAGGTTATCAAGGGTCAAAATGCGGGGTGGGGTGGTGGGGGCAGATGCAAATCTCTGTGTTCACTTTCGGCAGTTGCCTTTAGGAGCCTGGGTAAAAGGAGATGGATGGTGCTGTGCTGTGTCTGGGTGTGGGATGTGCAGGGGACACAGTGGAAAATGAGGCCAGACAAAGTGATACTGAAATCCTGGGCAGGCCATCGCTGGCCATAAAACGTTGTTTTACTGTGTCGAGCAAATGCTTGCTAGGAACCCGGTGTTAATGGTAAGAGATTCATTAACACCATTGTTAATTGAAAAAGGGACAAAGACTCGATAAGGGGCTTGGACAATTCTCTTGTTTGTTCTGGTGAGGCTTCCATGAGGTAACGACCCACGGGGCTGGTACTGGCATCCCTCATCCCGGCTGTGCCAGGGTTATGGGTCAGGCTCCTCACGCCGTGCTCGGTCTCAGCGAAGCTCTGCCCTTGTTGCCCAACATCTTTTTCAAACGAGCCTCCCAAGCTGGGAGGTTTCTAACGAAACTTCCATGTTAGAAGGCTCCTGGCCTGCTCAAGGGGTGAAGGGGATCCAAAAGCATTTGTTAAGGCCGTAGATCATTTAAAAAGAAACGAAGCTGCCCCCAAACTCTGCGGGAGTTACACGGGACAGCGAGAACCGCAACACAGCGGCAGCAGCACCGCCACCCGCCAGAGGGCGCTGCCCCACCCCGGGGGGCGGGACCCGCCTTCGTCACGTGGTGCGCGCTTTCCCGGGCTGCGATTGGCTGAGAGGGGTCACGTGCGCGGGAGGGGGCGGGGCGCGGCGCGGAGAGAGGCCGCGGTTGCCGGGGNTTGGGATAGGGGGAATGGGGCAGAGGGGACTGGGATGCGGGGAGTGGGACAGGTGGAATTGGGGCAGGAGGTATTGGGACGGGGGAGATGTGGGGCAGGTGGGATTGGGACAGGGGAGATGTGGGGCAGGTGGGATTGGGACAGGGGAGATGTGGGGCAGGGGGGGCAAGGGGATGTGGATAGGTGGGAGGAGGACACGGGGGATGTGGGGGAGAGGGGATAGGGTCAGGTGAGACGTGGCAGGTAAACTGTGTTTCTGTGAGTATGTCTGTGTGTGTCTCCTCCTCGTGCTGTTTGGAGATGCGGTGGCTGATGGGCTGTGCTGTGTGAGCCCTGTGCTGCCACTGACACTCCCGTTCTTTACGATTTTCCAGCTTTATCAGCGATGAGACGTAGCAGTAACGCTTAGCAATGGGTGACATTTTAGCGTACGAGGCTGAGTTACTTGGACTGGTGAGAGAGGTTGGTTTTCTCTCATTATTTCTTTTCCTTTTGTTGTTGTTGTTGCTGCTGTTGAAATAATCAAGGCAGAATTTCATAGTTGCTTGTATTCGAAGTCAGGCATTGTAACTGTAGTCTACATTCTGGAGTTTTTATCTGGCCAAGTGTTGCTGCAGTCTGAAATCATACTGACTCCTGTCATGCTCTGTAGGTTCAAAGAGCTCAATGTCTGTTAAACGTCAGCAGTCAAACAGCAATTCAAACCAAAATTATTTATTGTTCATTGGAAATGAGGCTCTTACTAAGGGAAGAATGAGGTTGATTAGATCTGACAACTTCAGGGCTCAGGTCCAGCCTGTGGTAAAGGTGAGACCTTTAAAATCTTGCTTGGCTGACACCTCATTCCGTTTGTGTGTAAAATCAGAAGCATATAAGAACCCTAGAGCTGACAAAGCCCAGACAAGTCCTGAGACTACTGATCTCCATGGTTTAATGCCTAAGCAGGATTTTCCAGCTAGGCACTCCTCTACCCCTATTGCCCATAAGAGGAAATCAGAATAAAGTGTGAAAGAGTCCTGTGAAAAAGACAGTGAGAGACAAATGTTGAAGGGCAGGTGCCTCTATGGCAGTCTGTGCTTGCGGATGCATTTGCTAAATGGAATGTTATTAATTGGAACACAAACTGATCTCTGCTGCTTGTTGTTTCCTCATCCCTTTAATTAATCCTGTGTTGGGAACCTTGCTTAGGGCCCTGAGTGGACACCAAGCTGAATCCCTCTGCTTTGTGTGATCCATCCTGTTGCAGGTTCCACAGGTGCTGGTGCTGCAGAGGGGTGATCAGGAGTGGCAGTCAGCTCTCACTGTGCCCAGCTGTCACCAGGCTGTCTCTTGAAAGCCTGGACAGTTACTGCCTCCCGAAAGAGTCAAACAAATGGCAAAATCATACACAGCTTAAGTCTTTTTGTGGGTCTCTAAAAACAGATATAAAAAGAGGTTTAGGTTCTTAATCACTGCTGTTCTTCTGTTTATGTTTATTGTGAAGAAAGCAATTCTTGTTCTCTGTGGCAATGTTGGGAATCAGGTCAAGTTTGCAAAATGAAGTGTGATGTCTTACCTCAGCAGTCAATGACTAAGACTCCTACGATGAGGGGAGGAGGGGAGAGTTGTGTCTAATATAGTAACTGTATGTTGTGGGAGGAAGAGGCAGGACTGTTTATTTCTTCTTCCCTAGAAGAACAGTGCCTGATGAGTTAATCACTGGCTTGCACAGCTTCACATGAGGGCTCTCGGTAAGAGCTCAAGCTGTCTGACTGCTGTCCCTGCTAAGAACATTGTTTGCAAGGAAGTAATTTACTTGTTTCTTCAAACAGAATATAACATTAGTGGATTTTAATTAATTTTCCTCTTTGGTAGAATGAAATTACTGACTAAACCAAGGGGCATCATTCCTCCAGAGAGGATGTACTTGGTTGTCTCTAGGATGCAGGAGGAAGTTTAGAGTCAATATTTTCCTACCACAAGGTATCGGTTCTCGGTTTGTCAGTGTGCAGTTTTTGGCATTTATGGATCCTCCTGTACAGAAACTTTCGCATTTCATGGGTCATTTATTTTGAAGCATTAATCATCTAAAAAAAATTTTGTTCCTGCATGTTTTTGTCTTGTAGTATTTGGATTTCGCGGAATTTGAAGAAACAGTGAAGGTATTTAAAAAGGAATGTAAAATAAAAGGCAAACCACTACCTAAACCAGCAGATGTTTCCTCGAAAGATCCATTGCCTGTTCAGGTAATGCATCATTTACATTGAGTAATGCTAAAAACAGTTAAAGACCACTAACAACCTGTGAGTTACTACAGCAGTGAGATTACCTGAACAATCTGAACATATTCTTGATTCTTTGAAGAAGTCTTCTAGCAGTCTTCTTCCAGTACAGGAACCTTCATGTTTGGGTTTGTTTTTTTTGTTTTCAGAACTCCAGACCTTTTGAACACAGTAGTTTTGATTCACACTACTTTTAGTTTTTAGCTTACCGTACTTTGATAAGACTGATTTCCACACACTCTGGGCATTTATTTTTCCCTTACAGTAAAGCTGGGTTCCCAGAACTTCTGAAAATTTGGGCTTTACCTCTTGTATTCATGGTTCCTTCAGGCTCTCAAAGATATTAAAAATACATGGTGAAAGAATACTTAGGCAGTCATTGGAGTGATAGATTTTTGGATAAAACCTTTAATTCAAGGTTTTCAGATGGCACTTGAATTCTTCATTCACTAAACTTCTGCTGAGAAAATGTAGCTCTTCTGTGTTTGTTATTTCACTGAATGCCTCTCCCCTTTGCAGGAAGACCTGCTTGCAGCATTTGAAAATGGTGAGCAGAAAGTTTTCTTCCAGCTCTGGGAGGAGCACGTTTCGCCTTCAGTGCAGGACGATGACCTGGTTGCTCAGAAGTTGGAGTTCTATCTTCACATACACTTTGCCACCTTCCTCTTGAAACAAACTATGGGAAAGCCTGTAAGTTTGGTTCACAATTCAAACCTCAAATTGCCTTTGTTTATTTTGCTTCATTTATCTGTCTTTAGTGTGAATGAGGATGGGATAGTTCTGAGAGTTCCCGGAGCATGGATCCGGTTTTGGGCCAAAATCTGCATTTTAGTTGAACCAGACCCTTTGTATTGTGAAGTACAGAGATGGAAGTTGGAGCTGCCCTTATCTTAGAGCTCCTGAAGATTTTAACTTGGAAAATACTGGCATGCCAGTACTTTCACATCTCTGACTGCAGAGCACAGAAGATTCTTAAAACTCTTACTTTGCTTCCAGTTTGGACTGTAGCTGTGAGTTAAAATCTAATAATTTCTGATGAAATGGGGAAGGTGAATCTTGACCAGCTCAGTATATCATATTGAAAAATATAATTCCAAGCTGTTATAAAATAAAATCTCTCTTACATGAGACTTTTATGATGAAGGGACATTTAAGTAGCCTGGAGTCAGCCAGATCAGCCAGAGCTTAATAGCTCCTGCCTTTCACCTGTCAGCTGCTACAGGAGTATTTGGATGCATTTCCTGTGTTTTCCAGCCTCTAAGGAACTTCTGTTCTGTGTGGCAGCTCCACCACCTGGTGCTGTGCACCAGGATTTTGTGGTTCTCACTTATCACTGACATAAAGCATGTCTAGTAGGTGTTTCCTCTTTGCCTGAGTGTGGAAATGGCATTTTGCTTTAGAAGTCTAGCCTGAAGTGAGCAGGAATGATTTACATACAAAATCAGTTGTCTGTCTCTTCTTTTTTTGGGCCTACATGACAGAAACAACAACAGTGGTTTAAATTTTCTTTTATGACTAGTGAAAACATGATATAGTGTTCTCTAGTTAGATAAAGGTTGAGTTTTGGAATATCAAACTTGATATTAATATACTTGGGTCTCTGCTTGTATTTTCCAGCTTTGCAGTGCATTCAGAGTGGTAGTTTTCTACATTAAATATGCTGCTTTATTTCCTAGGACAAAGCTAAACTTGAGGAAAGGATTTCACATTTTAAGGCATACCTGGAAACAAAAGGAGCTGCACTGAGCCAGACTACAGAGTTTCTTCCCTTCTATGCCTTGCCTTTTGTTCCAAACCCCATGGTACACCCTTCTTTTAAAGAACTTTTCCAGGTAAGTATCTGTGTTGCAGAGATGGTATTTATGATGACTTTTCTCATGGGGTGATAAATATTCAGTAATGTTTAGTTTGGTGTGTGCCTTTGTAGTTTCCTTTAACAGAAACTGTACAATCCTCGACAAACATATATTTGATGGAGGAAGGGTTGTGAGAGTGCTATCAATAACAGGGTGCCATCTTAAATATGTGGTTTATATTTGCTTGAGTCTTGAGTGGTATGCCAGCTTTGTGTCCATAAATTATCATCTCTGCCTCTCCTTTTCCACACATCCCTGAAACATGGATGCTTCTGGGAATGACTCTGCAGTAGTTCAAGTCAATTTACTTGCTTTGATGTTGTTGCCCAAGACCACTATCTGTGTATATATAACTGAATTTAAAGCATGATATTTAGGCATAAGGAGACCAAAGCAGTTTCATTTAATGTGGACAAAAAGTTGATTTAATAATAGTAATCCTCTTGTAACAGAAAATGAGTCAGTGTCATCTGTGTCCTGAGACTCTTCCCCCCACCTCCCAAATAAGGGTGCTGGAAGAGCATAGCTGTGCTTGGTTGTTTGGTGACTCTTGCCACAGGATTTTTTCCTAGTTAATTTTTTTTGTTAAATATGTTTCAGCCTTTACATTTGAAGGAATATTTCAGAGTTGAGTTCTTAGGCTTGCATGTGCAAGGTGAGAAGAGAGTGTAGAAGTTCATGCGCTTGAATTTCAAAATAGATCTCCTTTCCAGGTGCACTTTCAGTGTGATGGTGATCTGCTGCTGATGGGGTAATAAACACCCTTACCCTGACCACTCTCTGGGCACCATGCAGGTGATGGTTAGGAGATGACTTTCAGAGCTGGGGCTTGATGTTCCGAAGTGTTGGTGGCAATCCCTGTGGGGAAGGTGTCTGCTTGGAATGCTTCCCTCTCTGAACACATGGGCAGTTGTGCTGGCCTGGCTAAGCAGCTGTGGGCAGCCATTGTGGTGCAAGGAGATGTCTCCAGCCCGCATTGCTGCCACACTCTTTTTGATATCAAATCAAAGCTTAAGTGATATTTGCCCTAGGGCTGACTTTGGATGTACCAGCTGTTAAGGAGCTCCAGTTTATCACCAAAAAAGGCATATACTGCCATTTTCCTTTGGGACTAGCTATAAATAATGAGATGGACTGGTTGACCTCAGAGATGGGATATGCCTACTCTTTTTTAATTAGCAGCTTTTTTTTTTTTTAATGCCTTATCTGAGATCCTCAGGTTTATTCATAGTAACCCAGTGTCCAAGCTCTTAGTCCACAGTCACTCATATTTTCTTGTGGGAATTGTACAGCTCATTCCATGTTAGTGTTGAAACACAGATTGTTTTATGTTTGAGAAAGAGCAGCAGTGAGTCACTAGCCTAGTAAGCAGTGTTCTGATGGCATATATTTTTCTCAGGCATCTGATGCTTTATATAGCTGGAGTTCCTGTCAGTTTGTGTAATACATCTTGAAAAATAATATACACTCCTCTCTGTAGGAGACAAGGTTCCCTTGGTAATATACAGCGTGCTGTGGTACACCACTGTCTGGGTACTGAATTGGTAAATGCAGCAAGTAAATTCTGTACATTCTCCAGCGTGGTGAAATAAGGGCAAATCTGAACTGCGAGAACAGCTTGCAACACAGACGTATACAGCAGTAAATTTAGGAAACTCCTGCTACTTTTTGGAAGATGGAGCTTTTTCGTCTGTTGGCTTGCTTTTCCTCAAGCAGAAACTGGCTTCACGGAAGGTGTGAAATAGAAGAAATGAGTATTTGGTGGATTGCTAGATGTATTTTGGCTTTTTTCCTTAGCTGTTATTTTCTTGTGCCTATGAGACACTACGTCAGGCAGAAGTCAGCATTCCAGTTAACGGTGTTGGTCTGTTATGTTGGTCTATTTTTTGTATATGAGTTGTTTTTCTCCAAATCCTTGTTTTAGAAATGTGGTACTCTGATCACCAATGTCATGTCATGTCATGATGCTTGCAACAGTTATTGACAAACTCTACAATTCCCAGATCTTGTTAGGAGTGAAAGATGATGAAAACTGAGCACTGAAAAATTATTCATTTTGTACTCTATTTAATAAATGTAAAATTCATAATAAATTCATAGGAAGTTTTTATCTTTTTTTCAAGTTGTTTGTATTTAAAGGTGTTTCTACTTTCGAGGTAGTTGTTGCATGTGTTTGCAAGGCACCAACACTCTGTGATAGTTTTGCACTTGAAATAAAGCCACGTTGTGCTTCTAGAACTCTTGTCTAGAAATAATCATGACCTCCCCTCTTACTTTTTAGACTTTTATGGGTAGTGAGCAAACACATTCACTTTAGGAACAGTGAAGAGGAAATCTTTTCAATCCAGTGCTGGCTACCTTCTAGTGGAAGGTTGCTGTGATCCAAACAGTATTTTCTGCAGAGAGTACATATTTGGTGAACAACTGTCATTATTTGTTTTTCTTTTCAAGGATTCTTGGACACTGGATTTGAGGACAAGATTGGAAAAGTTCCTGTCTCTGACTCTCAAAGCCAGACAGGCTCCTCGGCTTCTCACTTTATTTGTATCCTTTTGAGAAGACATGTTGAAGATAATTAGAATTACTATAAAGGGGCAATATAATTTATTGCAAGAGTGTGCTGATAAGATTTATTGCAGAATTGCAGTAATGTTACAGTTCAGTGTTTTTATGATACGAAACACAGTTTATATTCCTTATTCAAAAAAAAATTTGTAAAAGTTATGTAAAGACAGTGTATAGATACATAGACACATATGAACCTGCACTTTTATCATATGACCGTTCTTTGCTTCCATGTATAAAGTACAGGATACCCAAAGGCACCAACCTGACCTGACTTCTTTCTCAGTGTTTCTAAAGCTGTTAGTCTTTTAAATTAGCCATTTCAGGGTCTAACTGAAAGTTTTCCAGGGCTTTTAAGGACTCCAGAAATTATTGGTTCACTCAGTGCTTCAGACTGTGTTGTTTTTCTAACAGTCCTATTTAAGATGTGTTGTCAGACCTAGTTTACAAACTAACTAGCTATATGGCAAATTTTCTTCTCCAGTTTTTGTTTATACAGTTAAAGATAAGGTAGACAGAGTGGAACTGGAGTCTCTGTTTCTGGGCTTTTTTTTTTTTTTTTAATTAATGCAACATAAGTTGAAAGTCCTTTTCCTGCTATATCCTACTTTTTTCTAAAGCAGCATGTTGCCATGATGGTACAGAATAATGAGCTGGAAATTAGATCCCTTCTGTTTCATTCCTACCCATTTACCAGGATGGGGAGAAGCATTCAAAACACTGCTTTCACTCCCATATTACAGGTGTTTGTGTGGGAGTCTGCCATACAGCAGTTGAAGAATATTTTCTCTTTGCTTATTCCTCTTTATGGAGTAATGGACTGAATCCTAATTAAGCCTCAGATATTTCTTAGGTATAAAACTATCACTTCCCTTAAAACACTTTTATGTTGATTTTATGTAAAATCAGCAGTTTGACTTTTCATTTTGGTGTTAATGCAGTTAGACTGGAGTTACTGTGTTTTATACATCAGGGCTGAATCTAATGTCTTTAAAGGTCAACCAAAGGTCTCAAGTCTCTGTGCAACATTCTTTGTGCACTTGAGAGATTTTCATGTATTTATTATTGATTAATTTATTCTTCGTCTCCTATGGCACATCACGCATTGGCTCTTGCCTGGGACAGCAGGAATATTTGGCTTGGTTGAGTTTGAGAGTTGATTGAGTTTCTCATTCTGTGTCTCTGGAACAAACATGTACTGAAAGGATGCACAGTTTTCCTGAACTGCTCCTACTTGTGCAACAGAAAGAGAATGGACAATGCAACAAAGGTAAATGCTGAGATATGGTAAGGCTAATCTGGAAGATTATTAGGGACTGTGATAGTAGCAGAAGGCATGCCTGCAGGGATGGGGAAACTAGTAATACATGGCAGAAGGTCCTTTGAAATCCAGATCTCTGCCTTGGGGTTGTTGCTGGACTGCTTGAGCTCAGAGGGTTGAGCATCAATAGGCATGCACTAGAAATGGGAGAGGGCCTAGTAGTGGGATTTGTATTTAATGTCTATTCTGTCCTGAAATGTGGTAAAAAATAGTGGGGAACTCCATAGAAGTGCATACCAGCTCTCCAGTTTCAGTTCTGATGAAAGTTGCCTCAGATTGCTTTCCCTTACCTGCTTGTGCCTGTCTGTGTCTTCGACATTTTAAATCTCATACAGGTGTTCTGATGACTGTCTGATGATCTTAGACAAAGTTGATTTCACTCATCCTGTTTAAACTCCTAAAATAGTACATATTAGTATCTCCTGAATAATAATGTGTTAATTTAAATGTGACTGGCTGATGTGTTGCATTTTGTGGTGCTGCTTATATGCGCTGAAGCGTGTGTGTTACGTGGGGCCCTTTAAAAATAATGAATCCCGTTAGATGCCGATGACACTTGAAATATGCGCTTTTAAAAATCAGTTCAATAAATAGAACTTTGGTTTCCAATACCTTGCATTCACTTTTTCACGCGACTTCCTGCATACACTTTATAGGTAGAGATCTGTATGAGACCAGCTGGATTATTAAATGACTTTTCCTCTCGAGTGAATTTAATCTGTAGGTTCACCCTGAGGATTTACTCTTTGTAGATTGGATTAAAGAGAAGGTTAGACTTTCTTCTAGTGTGACTTCCATGTATTTTCTTTGTTATTTTGAGCTTTGTGTTGCATTAGACTTTCACTGAATATTAGAAAGATCTTTGTGGATTTTTATTTTCCAGAAGTTACTCTTTTTCCTCATTATGGACTTTCCTGCAGGCAATAATTCCATACTCTGATTATGAAGAAATTACTACAAGATTGGGCCTGAGTTATTTTGGGCCTAGTTGTTTTTCATTTGGGAAGTTTCTGTGCTTTCTACAAGTACGGGAACTGTCATGGAATTGAATCCTTGCTGGTCAGCCTTAATTTGCTGATGTGTTATGTGCCTTGGAGGTTGAGTCAGTTTGGACTTTTCATAAAGGTTACTTGAGGACTGTCTCGTACGACAGTTTTGGATCCGAGATGTTATTTTTGCAGTAACTGCTCAGCTCACGTGGGATCCACAGCACTTCCTCGCTGCTGGAGAATGTTTCCTTTATCAGTGAAGGGGAAACACAAATAAAATTTATAGGCAACGCGTGAATGAAGTATGGCAGTATGGCAGAGACCTGGCAACAGCCTTTTATAAATAGTTGCCAGTCATCAGTCTGACACGCTGAAGTACTTCAGGTTTGGGTGGGGTGGTGCAAATGCTCTTGCGGGTGCCCTGCAGAGTTCCATGTGTTTACCTTGCCTGATTTACCTGCACAATCTGGCTTTTTACCCATTTGCTAAAAAACTTCAATCCCTGTGTGACTTTCAAAGCTATTTGTGTGGCAGTGGTGCTTAACTTACAGCTCTCCCATATGTTTTCAGTTTGGCTGGAAAGGAAGGAATTGCAGAATGGTTGGCATCTTGCACAGAGAGCTGCAGACCTTCTTTGTGTCCTCTGTGCTAATAGGAATGGAGGGAATGAAGTATTTGGAAGTGTGCTCAGCTGCTGTTCCCTTCACTGCCTCATTACAAATCTGTGGATGAGTTCACAGCCACTCTTCCATTGTTTCAGGGAAGGAGAGAGGGGGAGAAGTGTGTCAGGCTCCTGCACGGGAGAAAATGAAGTGTGAGCTACCTGTCTGTCAAGGTTTGCTGAAGTCTAAATGACTGTTGTTGTGGAAATATGTCAGAATATGGACAGTAATTTTTATGGAGATGTGGTAAGCAAGAAGGAGACGCCTGCCTCTTCTAAGAGCAAGGTTTCAGTGTCACCTAAGGAGCTGCAGTGTCTGACAGCTCGTGAGACCTGCAGCTCCTCTGCGCAGAGCTCTGCTACACTGTGTGCAGCAGCTCAGCCTTCTAGCAAAGTATGTGAGGGTGGGCTGAGATCAAGAGAGAAAGAGACAGAGCAAGCACAAGTTCAGGAAGCCCGTTTTAGGTGTAGGTAAGTTGTTGTAAAGGAGAACAACCAGTCTCTCACTTAGAGCAAAAAGCTTCTTGTGGAATTATGTACATATGTGTAACTCCTTGGCTGCTTGTAGAACTGGAGTTAAAAAACTTGAATTACGCACGAGAGAAAGCAGGCAAGAATACTGGTAGAAACATGCAGTAGTTCAGCTGATGCCTGGTGCCAGCATTTGTCAGTGTTGGGAATTGTGTTTTGGGAGAGGAAAGAGAGAAGTCACATATCTTGAGTTACTTTCTAATTCCTGTTATAGTGCAGTGTGATCACTTCTGCAAGGTGACATGAATGTAAACTGAAATACCTCTGAAAGGTACCAGTTCCCTTTACCCAGTCTTGATTCAGAGGGTAATGATTTAACATTTCAAACAAGCAACTAAAGACTGATTTTTACCTGGGCTGGTAGCTCCCTGATCTGTCTAAGTGAATGCTTTTATCAGGATGTGACAGGAGTGCAAAGAAGAAATGGAGCAGAGCAGGAGCAGCTCTTCCAACAGCCCTCAGTGCTTGGAACAGCTATTTGTCAGTGATGATCTGCACTGAGTTTGTTATGTACTGTTTTTCCTGCTGACTCTAGTTGGAAGATGGATTTTCATCACTGGAAGTTTTACCCACTGAGCAGTGAAAAGCAAGCAAACTCTGAGAAGGTTTACGCTTTGTGATTTGGCGCTTCCAACTTTCCTCTGAGTGGAAGTCACGCTCCAGATACATCCATTGGAAATTTCTGAATCAAATGTGTTATGTCACAGTTAAATAAAATATATTCCAATTTGCTCATCTAGGCAATGGAATAAACTGCTGGAGTGGCTGAGTTTTGTGCCATGGTTGCTCTCAGAATCTGCTGGTTTAGAAAAATATTCTTGTTTTGGAGCTGTATCATTAAAGCTGTGGTAGCAGGTTAGCAGTAGTGGCTGTGGAATAAAGATAAAATCAAAGTTGAATTATTATTATCGGGGCTGAATAATTTGGATTGCTTTTGGAAGCTATCTTAACTTCTCTGAGTTTTAAGTTAATGAATATTGATTGCAGTTGAGATGGTTTCAACAGCTTACAGAATTGTAAAAAGTTTGGTGCTCTCAGCAGGATTGCATAATGTTACTGTGAGCTGTTCTAGTAGTGTTTTGTTTGTTGGTCTGGGTTTTTTTCCAAGTGCATTTGCTGCATTTGAACAGGATCTGTGGCTTGTCACAGCTTCTCTTGTTATTTCACACCAGATTTGGCTCCCTCCTAGAAAATGTAAGAGAAATATCATTACAGTGGTTTGATTTGCAGCTTGGTACCAGGTGTCAGTGACAAACCCTGGAGGTACAGAATGCTGTGGCTCATGAATGGTTCTCAGAAAGAAGCCACCCTTAGAAGCGAGGAGGCTTTGAGAGTAAAATAATTGTGTGGGGTTTTTTCTCTCTTAACTTGTAGAAGTAAGAAAAGTACCTTCTCTGTATTCCATGTTTAATTTTAAGATTGTCAATTGATAGCTACAGTTTATAGCTAAAGTCTATTAACACACGCTTTCTGTAAAAGATCCCATTAAAAAGGTAATCTTTCTTAAATTTTCTGATAGCAAAAATGAGCTGTTCTGCCATCTACTGCTTTTAGTATAAATAGGATTAAAAACCCAACGTATTTCAAAAACTCCAAAATCCATAAGGTGTGACAAATTTTTAAAGCAGTCTCCCACATTTGAAATCACAGAGGAAGCCATGGTGCTAACACAGGACTTCCCATTTTTCCCTCTCCTCAGGATTACCACCCTGCACCACCTGCCATGAGATAGCAGAGGTTTGTGCCCCAGTTCAGAGAGTGGAGCAAAGGGACAGATTTTGAATAACTACACCTTAATTCTCCAGAGCTTTTTTATCATAGCTGTAAGGCGTTATATGCTGAGCTTTTTTAAACTCAGAGTTAACTGTGCAGTGAAACTTTGTACTGCTTAGGATTCTCCAAGTGAAGATCCCAGATTTCTACTTACATCAGTTATGTTTCCCAGTGCTTCTGTGTTCCAAGGACATATGACCTACATATTTATGGAAAGAGATAGTGAATCATGAGAGAGGGTAATGGTTTCCTAGAAGATCATGGGCAAAATCTGTTCAAAGCCAGGAACAGGAACTAGTTTTTCTGGTTTCCAGTTTTGCATCTTGGCTATTTTGTTTTTCCTCCCTTTGGGTATATTTGGACCTAAACTGTGTCACACTGGGCTGTTTGGAATGCTCTACCCTCACCCAAATTTTTTTCAAGTCTGTGAGAAGGAATTCTACTTTTGTCTGAAACTCTGTAGTCAGGCTGATTCCTGCCCATTGTTTAACAGAAAATCCTATGGTAAATATTCCCTCTGTTTGCAGATGGGCCCGATGCCATTTTCAAAACACTAAAGCAATACTGGCTTCTCAGCAACCTAATTTAAAACATAATGTTCTAGCAAAATACAAAACATCAGCAGTAACAATAGGATTATTGTACCTCCCTTCATAGTTTTGTCTAGTCACAGAGATGTGCACTGTGGTACACAGCTCCAGATTCCATGCTTGAGTTCCATGTAGAACTGATTTGGCTGGGACTGACACTGGGGTGGAGGGTACAGATTCTGATACTCAGTTGGCTTTGGTCTGTAAAATAATTAAACCTGAAGGAACAAAATGTGTCAGAAACATAACAGCTATTATTATTAATTTATTTATTGAAAAAAGACAAATTTGAGTTATTTGCAGAGACTGAAGGTACTAAAAGCATCTAATACAGCTTACCATCAACCAGAGTCGTGGTTTTGAAAAATATTTTGAAGTAGAGAATTCCCTGCAACTTCAATGAATTCAGTTGAAGGAAATAGTAAATGAGGAATTGGATAAACTGAATGTTTTTGGACTGGATTTGGGGTTGTTTCATTCTGTGAATTGTACCATTTTCCCTAAAAAAATCAAAGACTCAGTCTTTACTTTAAAATAAGCAAAGCACTACATAACCTAAATACCAGTGGTCAATTCTTATACGTTAACTGGATAAAATACGCACCCTCACACTGTAATCTAACAAACAGTGGCTTGAATCTCGGGGTAGCGTCCTTCTGTTTTGGTATTTTATCTTTGGAGTGGCTACTTGACCCTTCCAGTTGCTGGTCATGATAAAGTTTTCTGCCCTGTGTTACTTGAGTGAATGGCACAGGTAGTACATGATGCCTCTGCAGACAGCAAGTCCAGTTCATCAGCTATGTGTTGTCATTTATTCTTCTGACTCGGTGCCCAGAGCCTCATTTTGTCGTGGATAGCCTGGAACTTCTCCTAGTAACAGACCTTTAAACCAGTGTCTTCTTCACATATGTCTTAAGGGATGTTTACTGTCTAATAGTTGCATTGCTGCTGTTACTGAGAATCAATTGTTTCTTTGGTGATTAAGGCTTAATACATATTGTAGCTGTTGTGATGAAATGGAATCACACTAGAAGTGCTGAATTATCCTCGCAGTGAAATTCCACACCTTGAAAGCTAAAGTTGTGCCTCAGAGCAGTGAAAATGCTTGTGGGTTCTTTTGTCCTTTTGTTTGAAAAGGTGATGCTATTTCTCTTTTGATTATTCTCTTGACAGAAATGTTGCAACATCTTCATCAGCAGTTAGTGGAGTCTGAGCACAGGACCATGACCTACCTGAAACGATTTAACAAAATGCAGGCAGACTACCACAATCTCATTGGAGTCACTGCAGAGCTGGTGGATTCTTTGGAGGCCACAGTCAATGGCAAGATGGTAAGTGATGACTCAGATGTGTGCTTGCTTCCACACGCCCCAGAAAATGGAGATCAAAATGTGAATCAAGCTTTGTAGTTACAAGCATTTCTGTTAGTACTCTGGCTCTTTACTGATAAAACACAGCACTTTAGATGAGAGGTTCTTCCTTTGACCCTCCACCCTTGTGGAAGGATAAATGTAGTGGAAAAGACGGGTTGAATTGTGCTGCCTCAGAAATCTTGAAAAAACTAATCACCATCTCCCAAGACACCTCAGATCTCTAGTCAGAGTCCCCTTTTGAGCTGTGGCATCAACAGTGATTAGAGGGTATTTCTGTGACTCCTGACTGCAATCCAGCCCATCAACGGTCGTACATTTAAAACTTCTGTCAGGTCTGTTTTAAGTTCCACGGTGCTGGAAACAATCTTCTCATCCAAAATTTTGGTGAGGAAAAGCCTTGCTCTCTGTTCTGCTAAGCTGAACTTGTTAATTTAGTTGATAAAGGGAACTGGGGTGGGAGTGAATGAGTTACTCACCATGTGAAATGGGCCACATGTATGTGACTGAAGAAGGTACAACTTTCTTATGGGTATTTTTTATAGAAAGTTTATTGTATGTTTCCTCGGTTGTTCTTTCTTCTCTGCAAGCATGCCTCTGTGCTGTAACTGCTGTGTAACCTGAAGGTTATTCTTATGGCAGATGTTAGCAGCCTCTAGATGGTTTTAAAGGAGCTGTGAATTGTTAGCAGAAAGAATGAGCTGGGATTTCATGTGCTGCCTGCTGAAAAGTCAATATGTACCTTCCTCCTACCATCAGCAGGAACATCTTGTGGTTTGCTACTGTGCATCTGGGGATCTCTGACTGCTCACGTATTACTGCAGGGAAGAATTTGCCTGTAGGTGTGGATTACTGCAGGGAAGAATTTGCCTGTAGGTGTGGATTATGCTTTACGGTGGATTAGGAAAGATATCTGCTCACATGGGCTTCCAAAACAATAAGAAACACATAGTCCTTCATTTGCTGCCTCCCATTTCACACCTCAGTGCTCTCCAGGGTGATATCCCATTACCTTCTGTGGGGGAGGAACCAGGCTCTGGTTCTCTTTTGTTGCAGATGCTTGTTTTAATTTCCTTTGTAAGCTTTGTGCGGAGCAGTCAATGAATCCTTCCCAAGTGTGTCCAGCTGAGGGTGCTCTTCTGTTGTGAATCTTGGTTTCTGTCGTTTCTGAATCCAAAGTGGAGTTGGATACTGAATAAAGTCATGTTGAAGCTGCAGCATTCTGAATTTGAAGGGTTCTGTTGTCTTGCTGTAGGTCTGGGAATATTAGAAGTGTCCCCATTCTATAATCTCTGTGCTCTTGCCTCTGTTCTGGGGAAGTTAATAACTGTTCTGAAATTAGGCTGTTCTATTGGGGTGTAGATTTCCCAAAACAAAAAACCTAAACCCGCTGAGATGTTTTGCATTGAAGTGCAAAGTGCTGTACTGTGTAATTCATATTAATTCTCTCTGCTGTACAAGACAGTTATGTAAGTTCTGCTCTCTATCTGGGCAACACACCAACATATCATTGTTTAAATGCCAAAACTGCTTCATTTTTGAATTTGATTTGATTCTGAACCTTTTGGTAGAGGAAAATCTGTACAGAAACATAGTTGTGACAAATCCTAGTTTTCTTCTAGACTCTCTGAAAGTGTTGAGCATTAGTCTTGTGAATACATAACAATTCGCAGATAAAGGGAATTTACAATTATTTTAATTTCTGAATGGAACAGTAGTTGCAGTATATTCCTGTGCTCATGTAGGTGAGTCTCAGGTGTGTGATTTCTTACTCTATTTAAAAAAATCAACCAAACAACCTTTAATACAGAAACACTTGCCTGGTAGAAAGTGTAAGTTTTATATAATCCTGTTCTCGCTTTGTGTCCCAATTTTTAGATCACGCCAGAGTATCTTCAAAGTGTTTGTGTTCGCTTGTTCAGCAATCAGATGAGACAAAGTGTAGCACACAGTATTGACTTCACAAGGCCTGGAACTGTAAGTATTAATGTTTGGGATTTTTACAGTAACTGTCTCAATAGACAATACTACTATTAAACAGTAAATGTGAGATGGTAAAGACAAGACGTAATGTGTTCAAGCTTGTATAAGAACATGGCAATTCATAAAGTTTTGTTGATCTCAGCTGCTGGTGAATGACATGGTTATGCATTCGTAGCTGCAATAAATATGATTTTGTTGTTGTGAGGAGAGTAAAACTTGTATCTGTTAAAATGCTTACTGAATGTTTTAAAAAACCAAAAATAAACCCTAAAGCTAATGTTCTGAGTGGGTTTGATGGCACATCTTAGCCAGTTTAATTTAGCTACAAGGGGGAGTGGTTGCTCAGCTCTGGACTCGTGCTCTGTTCCTTTCTGCTGTCAGTGATGTTCCTATCACCCTAGAGAGAACTGGCTTAGCCAGCTAAAGGGGAAGCATCACACAGGATCATAAGAGCAAATGAAGAAAAGAAGAGGAAGGGAAGACTTCCCTCTTCAGTAAGACCCAGTTGTTAGATGAGCACTTAGATGATAAACCAAAGCCACCTTACTGATTTACATTATGGACTTTTAACATCCTATCTAAGAATCTTTGATCTTATTGATAAGCAGCTCAGGATCCCTGGGGTTCTTTTTTTTCCCCACTTCACCAGCCTCTGGTTTCTTTTCAGATGAGTGCACTATACCTCACTCATTAATATTCTGCTCAATCTCTTCTGCCCGGGTGGGGAAGAGGCTTTGGGGTTATTTTTCAGCAACAGAACCAGTTTAGGATAGTTTCTAGTGTCTATGAAACTATTCCTGTGAGATTTTAAATGACTTAATAATAGCAGAAGAGCAATTCAGTGCTACAACCTTTCTTAATACCTTGCTTGTTGAAGTTATTTGAATACGTGTTAATATTAAAACTACATTAAAACATTTTGATAATAAAGTATTGTATGCCACTGTTTGACAAAGACAAGCCAAAATCATGAACTGTGCTTGTTGTTTGTGCTGTGGTAGGTGTTCATGTGTATTTGTAGTAGGAGAGCTTGGTGAACTGTCAAAGGAAAAGCAGAAGAAAATAAAATTCCTTATTCTAGCCAAGGTTGTTAATAACAAGAACACTATGGGTACATTTTGTTCCTCTTGGAAATCTGTTACAGAAAGATAAGGAGATAATAAAAATGTTCCCTTTTCTCTGCTACATGCTAATATTTTCAGATATAAATATTAATCCTCGTTGCTCTTCATGCTGTTTTAAATGCCTTCACTTCCCTATTAATGGTCAAAACGCCTTTATCTGACTTGCCATGAATTTAGGAGGTGTTCTCTTAGGCAGTCTGCAAAAGCTGCTACTCAGGGTTTGAAGAAGGATCTAGGGTCTGTTTGTCTGCTGCCTCAATATTATGGGCTGTCTGCAGTTCCTCTCTGCTCAGATTTATTTCTGAGACAATGCATTAGGTACCCCAGTAGTCTTCTGTATTTTTGCCATCTGATGTTGGGGCTGTGTGTGTCTCCCCTTCCATGTACTGACATAATCCATTCTGTACAGCCACATGCCTTCTTCTCTCTGTTCCTGCTCTCTGCTTGCATCAGGACTTTTTTTTTTCTCCTGTGCTTTCCAGGTGCTCCATTTGCCCAGGGTTTTGTTCATTATTTTTTTTCCTTCTATCATAAATTGGTCCTTCAATCTCCTGAACCATTTTGGAAAGGGGCCAGAGGGAAGAGTGTCACCCTCATTCAAGGTGCTGACTTGTTTCTTTATCCACTCTGCAGAGTGGCTGGAGCTGCATCTCCTCTGACAAAAGCTGGCTGGATTATTGCTGGACTGCATGTTTTTCTGTACTCTTATCACATAGCTATTTTAGCATAAACATCTATCCTGGTATGGTTTAGCATTTAGGTATAGGCATGTTTCCTCCTCTGTGAAAAGAGAGACTTTTAAGACTTTTAGGAACAATAAGTGATCATTGAAGAAGTGTGTAGGCAGCAGAGTAGGAATCTCTGTCACTGGAGGTTTTTAAGAACACGGTAGACAAAAGTTACCATTCACAAGGAGTGGTTGATGCTGCCTGAGAGCATTAGGTGACCATTCACTCTCTTGCAGCCACACTTCTTCTCTTTGCTTCTACTAAAAAATTCTCATCTGTGAAGTGATTGTTGATCCTGTGCATCATGTTTATTTACTTCTACTGCTCTAAAAGTGTCTCTTAAAGCATTTATTCTCCGAAAGCGCCTTTTCCGCTGTACTTAAGCCACTACAGCCACTTTAACACAGTCTTCAGCTTGTCAGATAGGTTAGAGAAAGACGATGTGTTGGTGGATTTTTTTTTCCTGCTGGAGGTAAATCTTTGCCTCTCTTTTGTCCCGAATTAGCCAGGTTAAGCTGAGTAAAGCTGTGTTTTTCTAGCACAGTTGTATCTATTTTTATACTAGGGTTTACTAACATAACTGTTTCTGTGTGACTTCGTGGCTCCTTTACCCACACTATTTGAGGTAGTTGCTGTGCCAGCCAAGCTCTCTGGTGAAGGACCAGTCCAGTTATAGCACTGAGGCTGTTTAGATTATGGGTTTCTTGACTGTTTTAGGTCACTCCTTGACAATGAGGTTATAGTAGCTACTGTGGTTGAAATCTAAAGTTGTTTCTATAAGCAGATCCCCACAGGCTGTCTGAGACATTAGCCAAGTTTTGGAGGGCTAATCACAGTCTTTGCATATAGACATTCACTGTGTCATAGTCAGGTTTCCTCATCTTATTCCTGATTGATGGTAACTTCTTCATTTATTTCCAATGTCGAGAGTTCTGGTTTTATACATGAATAGCAAACAAGTAGAAGCACAAGTAAGGGTAAGAAGAAAAACATACATATAGCCTATCTTACGAGAAGAAAAATGAAACTCCTTTCTCATCATCTCAAAATATTTCCAACCACTCCCTGACTGTTGATCCAGGAAGCCAGATGAGATGGACTAAAATTCTGACTGCTTGCCACGAGGCCACTAAGCCATCCCATTACTTTTTCTCCAGGGATTCAAATACTTCACTGTTATACACTCAGATGTTATTGTTCTACCCTTAAGTGGTTTCAGGTTTTTGCATAAGTTTTGGAATAAAGCTGGAGGCACCATGACCCAAACTAAGTAGTAGCACGAGTTCACAGCATCTGTGCTGGATTTGTGTTGGGAGGTTCCTTCACTTTTGCTCATAAATACTTAGAGACACTGGAGCATGGTCTTTCCAGCTACTCCATTTTACAAACAACCTTCTGCTGTAAGGGGCAGTCACTGGTATAATTGCAGAGGGAAGAGACTTGCAGAGGGGCAACTTCTTTGCTCATCCTTACCATTAGATCTCTGTATAGGCAAGATAAGTGAGAGGTTTTTTTTTTAAAAAGTAATTGTCTAAAGAGTTTTCACAGGCATTAAATATGGAGGTTTGTTGTTTGGGGTTTTCTTCGCACTTCACCTTGAGTATTCAGGATTTGATCCTGTCTCAATGACATCACCAGTGTCAGGGCCAGACCTTTAAATAAATTGGTTCTCGTGGATCAATATCTCTAAATAGATGAGCAGAAAAGAAAATCATTAGCAAGGATATTACTTTTTTATGGTACTGTCATGCAGCCTTAAATTCCTATCTCTGTTATTTCAGGAATGAGTAAAGGTGCATTACATAGTTTGGAAGGAGGAGGTGCTTGAGTTTACAGTCAGCCATACTGGTACAACTGACGGCACAATCCAGGTTTTGGGTCAGGTTCTGAGAGTAGAAAATGCTAAAACTGCATCATTCTCTGAGGTCTGTACTTGAGCTCTACAGTGTATTTTGTTAAGTCAGCTCCACTGACTTAACCTACACTGGTAGTTTGAAGTCATACAGGGAAGGAAGATTATATGAGTGCTGTTAACCAAAATGAAGAATTGCCCAAGGAAATTAAGGAGAATACTTTGGATTATATCCTTGGTAGCATTATTTGTATGCAAACTTGATTTTGTTCCCAATGCATTGTGCTCAATTTTTAATGTCAGAAAAGCAGTATTGTGTAATAGAAAGCCTTGAGGTCTCAGACTCTGAAATTACAATAAAGGTGACATGTATCAGTTATTAATGTGTGCTGTTAATGTACAAACATCAGCTTCCTGGTTTGCCCCCCCACCACGACTGAAGGCCTGTCCTTTCATACTGGAAGAAATCTGTATCAGGAGGACAAATCCCAGAAGCAAGTCTTACTTACTGCACTGGCTTTAAGACTTGAGGCAAAAGAGTTTTCCATTGTAATCACACTGCAAAATGTTACTTAGCAAGGGCTTCTGGTGTCAGCTTTGTGCTCTCTGGTGATTTGGCTTGGATCTCATTTCTTTTGCAGTGCAACTCCATGTCTCTTGCCAGCTCTTTGACCTCCTGGGTCAGCTTGTGAGCCTGATCCACAATCCATTAACAGGATGCATCTGCTGCACACAGTGGGAGAGTGGCCACACGACTGCGTTGCAGTTGGGACATGTTTCCACGGCCTCTCTAAAGCCCTGTTTTAGCGTAAGGCTTTTTTCCTAGCTTCAGTTGAATGTTATCGCCACCTTCCATCATGTCATTTGACATGTATGGTCCTGAACTGGGAGATAAGACACCTGAGAGAATTGTCGGAGCAGAAGGTCTGGGTTTAAGAATAGGAGGCCAGAGCACCAGGCCTGAGAAACTGAGGAAACATTTATTTAAAGGTTTAATTGGATTCCCGACTTTCTGATATTCAGTAGGACAGGGAACTGATGTAGGTGGTGGTAGATTTGAATAGTTTCAACTACAGTATTCTATCATAGGACTATCATAGTTTCTTATATCTTTAATACACTGGACATAGGTTTGTTGTTTTTTTTTACCTTTGTGATAGTGATTTATCTGGTGGATAAGAAGCATGGGTTGTGGGTTTTTTCTGTTCATTACACATCATGAAGCCAAGAGGATTCTGGCTTTTTACCACAAACATAGTACATTCACTCCCCATCAAAAGTAGCATAGGTTCAAGTCTTAAACCCACAAAGAGCTTTTTTGGATTGAAGTAAGATGTACAACTTCTTAGAATTGCTTGGACTAGGGATAAGGTAATAAGATTCTCTAAACTTTGGATTAAAGGGAAAACAGGAATTGGTTCTTCAGATGTGCAGTTTCTGTCAGTAGTAGAGGTGGGTGTTAACCAATGGAGAATCTTTCTGTGACCTGAAAGCTGTGTAGATGTTTGCATATATTGCACCTGTGTCATGGAATAGAATAAATGCCCATTATGTTTTTGCTGCTATTCAGTCTGATTATATTTACCTGTAGCTACAATTACATGAATTAATGTCCCTTGCAAGTTTTAGGTCTCTTTTCGCACAATTCTTGAAGCTGTGGAAAAATAGTGGGTTGTTGGGGTTTTTTTAAAGTTCTGTCACAGGACAAAATCACCAGCTCCTCTGTAAAGTTAAACTGTCATTTACAAATTGTAAACCATGAGGAACTTTTTTTTTTAATTTTTGGGATAGCAGTAATGACTAACACGGCCTCCTGTTTTTCTTGTGCTCTGTGCTTTTGTCCTCAAACACCCTTTCTACTGCAACTGTGCACATGCCATCAAGCTGTAATAGTTTGTGGCAGGTATTCAGCTTCTTACTTGTCAAAGTTTTCTGCACCAGGAGACCCCTTGAAACCCAGGATCAGGGTAACTGAAGGTTTTTAGTTTGGGTTTTTGATCACTTTGAACCATTTAGAGTGGATTCACCATTCATCTTAGGATGAAATATATGAGTCTTCTGCATCCCTGTCCATGGGATGATTTTTATATGTTGCCTTTTTTGTATGAAAATGAAAAACAAGCTTCTTTCTTTATGTAAGCAAGAAGTTCTTTTTTCTACTGGTACAGTATGTGATGCCTTTTTCACAAGTTGCTGCGGGGTTTTTTGTTTACGTGAATTCTTCATCCTAAAGGTGAGGTGTTGCCACCAGTAGGGGTTTCCACAAACTTTTCCTGTTACTGTCCTCAAATCATGGAACAGCTCAGGTTGGAAGGGACTTTGAGAGCTTGTTTGGTCCAACCTTTTGTGGTTTCCTTTACTGTTAAAACTTACCTTTAATGTAGTCTTTGTCTAGATGCCTATGTCCATTTTCACTGACTCAGGTCATTCACGTGTTGAAATGTCTTCTCATCATGATACAGGATATCTCCTGGTTTCTTTTGCTCACTTATTGGTCTCCATAAACACTGTCCTTTGTCTTAAGTTGAATTTCAAATTGTCTTCTCTAGGAACTGTCTATATTTGTGTATAGCACCATGAAAGTTAAAATACTCATTTGCATCAGGGAATTCTAAGTGTCAGGGTAATAAAAAGAATAATGTCAGATTTTTAAAATTGGTTAAAGAATAGAAAGAACTTTATTTTCTGCTCACAGTGGCAGGTTTCTTACATTTTCTGTGTAAGGCTGTATATGTCTGTTAAAGAGCAGCCTGCTAAATACAGTGTTTATGTGCTTATTCATTGGCACAAAAATGTCCTCTAAAGTAAGTACTGGCAGATTTGCACAAAAAGATTGGAAGCAAAATAATTAGTGTTGGTCTTATTTCATTGTGTTGAACTGTGTACTTGTATTTTGAATTAAGACTGTTCTTTTCAGATACAAAGCTGTTCTAAGTATTTTAGTCTAATTAAAGAGAACATGACATATTTTGTACTAAACTGCTTGAACCATGAATTATCACCATCATTTATTTTAGTAACTACATCTTAGACTTCGTTCCAGAAATACTAAAAACTTCCAGTTTTTTTAGTTTATCCTCAGAGCTTTTTGAGATGAGGAATTGGTAACGTTGCTGAAACACCTTAAATTATCTGTCTTGGCTTTTGTTATGTACTGGTCAGAAACTCCAGTCAAAGCAAGTGTGGCGAATACTGGCATCTGCTTTCTCAGAAGCTGAGATCTGATCGATACCCCGTTCATTGGTATCTCTCTCTGAGCTGCCTCAGTGAATAGTACAAGCCATATATTCACATAAATGTGTCAGTGCTTTGTATGTAGCTGTTCTAACTGATGGTTACAGTGGAACAATGTGCAGACTAGGTATGTTTGCCAGGTGTTGAGAGGAGGAACTTGTAAATATATCATAAGACAGACACACCAATTTCAGTTCTAAGACATACCAGTGTGAGGATTAGGAGAAAGTGCTTATACTTTTCCTTTCAAAGCTAATAGTCTGTTAATTTTTAGCTGATTTTTAGTGGTTGTTTTTTTAGAACTCTGCATTTCTCTGTGATATATTTCTGTTAACTTATTTTTTTTTAATCTTCTTTATTTTAATGTGTGCCTGTTTGCCCATAAAGGGATATTACTCTATGAGCCCTTGTGATGACGGATATGTAAGTGTCTATATCTTTATTTCCTTTCGCGTTGCCTGCTCAATCTGTCACGGTCTATATTTCTCTTCATTTCACAATGTGGAACAATTTTCTCTGCATTTTAACCTGTCTTGACACTAACTGTATGGTTTATGAAGAGCCAAAAACTGTGCAAGGCTTGGAATTTCTGCATGGGGAACGGAATAGATGTTCTGGGTAACCTCATGGCTTCATAATACACATAATGCAGCATGTCAGCAGAAGAGCAGCTTTGCCCACAAATTTTACGTGAAATTTTACAGCTTCCTATAGCATGCAGAAGCTGTATATGAGATCATCTGTACATAGCATACAGTGTCCCTGAAGTGTGCCGACACCAGCTGATCCCACAACACCTTTGGCAAAGCAAATAAATATTACTGCTCAAGGTAATACAGCAAATTGAGTTGTGCTCTTCAGAGGGGTGCCGTGTTCTACGTATTTGTATTTTTAATTCCAGAAGTCAAACTTTCTTTCCGTAGTATTTCATACAATTAAAATGGATCTTTTTTCCTTGAAAACTGAAAATGCAAAATTATATTCTGGGTACTGTCTGTGACTTCTGTAACCCAGATGGAAGTTCGTATTCTGGCAATACTACAAGTACACCATAAGTATCTAATTTTGCCCCTAGTCAGTGCATTCTTTGTGAAGAAAGGAAATGAGTTTGCTTCTAAGTAACTCAGTATGTAATCAATTCATAGAAGTGATTGACGCTAATTCTGAAAAATGTCAGTCAGTTTAAAAGAACCCGTATTTATATTTTTATCGCTTTCTTTAGGTAAAACAAGATTTTACCTTTCAATAAAAACTTCCTATTTTTCCAACATATTTATCACCTGGAATTACAGTAAACCCCTGTGGGCATTCAACTTTCCCCTTAAAACAACATTTTGTTTTGAGAAATCATCATAGAAGTATTGAATGCAATAGACAATTCCTTATGTGATTCTTTCTATCTTGATGTAGAGAATACTACCCCTATTCACCTATAGTAAAAGATCACCTGTGTCAGTCAACCTCTTCCTATTGATGACATGGATGTTCATAACAGCCACCTTTTGCTTGATGTTCCCTCACACAATTCTGGGGTTTCATACTGAGAAAAGTTGATTACAGATAAGCAGTTATGAATGAAATTACCTCTGCTAAAAATAAGTTTTTCCCTTATACAGATTAGTATAAAGTGTTAATTAAATGTAACTTTATACAACGTAGAATGTAATAACTTACAGTGCAGAGTTGTTTATAAAATTTCTGTAAAGCTGTCTGACTCTAATTCTGAAGTATTTCTTGAATACATGGATAGCTGTCAGCTCCCTGCACTGTTTATATATAGTATTTTATACTTTTTTCTGGCATTTTGGCTATTCGTTACATTATCACACAGTATTACAGTGTGACTTTTTTATATACACTTCAGATGTCTTAGAGAACCTGTTTTATATGGCAAGTGGGAAGTTTTCGTAACAGCATATCTCTAGTATAAGTAAGAAAAAGAATTAAAAACATTTGCAGATCTTCTTATGAAATAACTTTGCATAGCCCCAGGAGACCTGCCAGGTTACACAAGCTCGGAGTCTAATTCCTCATAGACTACATGTGGAGCAGTCTTGTTATTAGCATGTAACAAATAAGCTCAACATAAATTTGTGAGTTTTAATGATATGTAGAAATTTGCTCAAATTTTGGTTTTACTCATCACATATTCATCACTTATCTTTCACTATTAATTTGGAATATGCATTGAATTTACACTGAGTTCTTATAGCACATTTTCAGAGTGGGAACTGAAGACAGAATCTGGCTTTCAACTTCGCCTTCAGCATATTATGAATATATACATCAAATAGCAAAGGGGAGTTAGTTTGAATACAGGGCTACAGTATTTGATAAAATCAAATTGTGGTTTTGGCTTGCACATGAAATGCATCTGTTTTCTTTTATAAATATTGATTTATTTTTTTTTTCTTTCCCTTTGAACTTCTTTGGTTTATTCCATGCTGTTCGTATTCATGCCTCGCTTTGTTCAAAAACGAAGGGCTGCCATCTGTGGCTAATGTGCATCGTGACAGAATTATTTGACTTCATGTGGCACCTGGTTTGGCTTTGGCAAGAACCAACACAAACATAAGTCATACCCCATGATCCTACCAGAATGACCTGTGCTTGGGCTGTTGTTTTCTTGTGTTTCTTTTCCTTTCCTTTAGACACTGAGCTTCTGCATATGTTTCAATTATGACAAATGATTCTGTCTCAAGATAGGTTTTGCATGGAAAGTATTTTGTTCAAGATTAAGTCTTTGAGCGCTGGGACACACTGGGACATGGGAACATGTTTGCTCCGTGTTCTTCACACTCTGTCTTTCACTGGCAATTTAAGGAATACTGTTTCTCAAAAGGTTAAAGTAATAATTTAATCTGTTCCAGGAAAGGTAAGACTGGGGAAAGGGCTTGGAAGAAAATGCTGAGGAAATAAATCTTGTAATCTAAGAAAACTGATAGTTAAGAGGAGCTACTAATTCTATTGCTTTTCTGTTTGTGGTGGCTGTGCCATAAGCGTTCAATTGTTTAATAGCAAAATAATAATTTTTAGCTCTTTCACCCTGCCATTCATTGGTAGATCTCACAACCCAGCTTATTCAAGAGATTGATGCCTGCATCTGCTTTCCAGATGAGAAAAATTGAGGCCCAGAGACGTGAAATGATGTGTTTTGATTTGTCTGCAGTTGGTGGGTGAATGAGGACTAGAAGGGTATCTCCTGAGACGGAAGACAGTGCCTTACTTACTGTGCCACACTGGACGGATACAGATTAACTTACTTGTGACTAATGGCAATAATGTAGATGAAAATGAAGAAACGAAACATCTGCCTGTAACATGGTTACATTCTTTCTGCTTATCAGTAGTGCTGCCCTTAGTCAAGACTGTGAAATGACAGCACAGTGAAGGACAAACTAGCCTCCGAAAACCTTTTCACATTTCTGTTTAGCCTTATTGAACCTGATGCAACTTTATCCTTATTACTTTCCGAGAAACACTAAAACACTGAGGGAGCTTTCTTCTCCCTGAACAGGTTCCAGACTGATAAACTGAGTCTGATCAGCGAAGTGACAAGAAGTCGCTCCAGCTCAGTGGTGCTGCCCTCAGAGCTCCAATGTAGGGCCTGCCCCACTCTCTGGTGCCTTTCTGGTATAGGCAGGCTACAGAGGCAAACCGTACTAAATGCTTTCCTGTGCTCCATCTGCCGGCCTAAAAAATAAATTGGGAATTAACAGGATTATATCCTGCTTGATCTGATTGATTTCTAAAAATCTGGATGTTTTTCCAGTTTAAGTTTCTGCAGTTTGAGATTTATAAAAGCTTGCAAAATCTTGCACTTCCCGAGAAGTTTCATTTGTGTGGAAGGGTGATGCATGTATCTTTACCAGTTACATATCCTTTGGTTAGATTTTGGTTGGAGCACATGTTTTTCTAAGTCAGCAAAGAGGTGGGTGAAAAGGACTTTGTTGAGAAGCAGAGAGTCTTTATATACATCTATACACCCCTAGTGCCCTGCTCTTTTCCCACAACTGTTCTCTATTTGACCTTCTCATCTTCAAGGGCTCTGTAATTTCTTTTGCATTGAAGTACCACAATCACTTTCTTTCCTGTTTTCCTCTAATGGAGAAAGGTGCTGAGGAAGGCAAGAAAAATGTTTTGTGATTTCATTGCATGTTCAGGTAAAAGATGTTAGGTTTTGACTGGGAAAACAGTTTTGTTTAAACAGAATTAACTCTTTATACTAATCAAAAATGCTAAGGAAAATGAATACAAATAAATAAGAAAACAGTCTAGGGGTAGATATGATACTTTGAAAGACTTGTATAAGATAAACTATGATGTGAGAACTGTTGTCAAGACAGGTTACTTTTGAGGTGTATGACCTGTTAATTGTCTATTGTGAACAAGTATTGACAATATAAAATGCTTTCCAATGTGCATATAAGCTTATTTCACATCTAAGAGAGCAGTTCCTTGTATTAGGAGGGTACCCATGAGGTAGTGCGTTCAAGAATATGTCAGCTGGTGTAATTCAATATTCTCTATGGTATTTCATGCTTTTTGTCTCCTAAATCCCACAGTTTTAAATCTGACAATAGACATTGATTATATAGCTCCCATTGAAAGAGGCTCAGTCAGAAGAAAAGACCAGTTTTACAGGCATAAGTGGTAATGAGAGATTTTTAGAAAGTGAGTAGAGAGATCAGCACAAAGAGATGACATTGAATATTCTGCAAATATGCCATGCAGTTGACATCATGAATGCATGATATGAAGCACTTTTATGCCAGAATTGCTGCTCCCTGGCTCACTTATAATTAACTCTAGAAAAAAATATTTACTGAAGCAGACAACTTTCACGTGGAACTTTTATATTGTGTTGATGTTTCTGAGCTTTGACTTGTTGTGCAGTGGTGCCTGTATATGCACTGTGTCCCACTGCACCAGAGAGGAAATATCCAGGATTAAACTGGATGTATCTTAGGCAGAACCATGGAGAAATTACTTGCTGTTCCATATTGGTCTTATCCATACTATAATACGTAATCTTTTCTTTACATGTTAATATTTATAATAGGGGTATATTTTAGTGGCAACAGGCACTTAAAAACATTAGTGTTGAAACAAAGAATTACAGTAAATTTGGACACAGGAGTATGTGCTGGGTCTTCAATGAAATATTAGTGCAACTTAAACATATGAACATTTATTAAATCAATGAATGTGCTTATCAACTTCTTCATCTTCCTCAGTAGGCTTCAGTCAGTAGTTTCTACTAATTTTTTACTTTTTTTTTTTTTTAAATGCTTGAAGTGTAGATAATTTGTGGAGTATGAGTGTGAGGATAACATAACCAGATCATAAAATAAGAGTTTTTTACCTGTGAAACACTTTAAGTGAAAAGGAAGATAAATACTGAAGTGCTCTTTCTTTAGCTGTATTTCCGGGTTGCAGCACAGGTTTTGTAGGAAAAGAACTGCAGAACCTCAGTGAAAGAATTCACTGTGGACCTCATTAGTAACATTGATGTGAAATTTGGACTAATCTGTTGTAATTTCTTTTTTTCTTTGTTTTTCTGATCCAGGCTTCCACAATGTTAAGAGCATCTTTAGCCCCTGTGTAAGTATTTGTTGCTGAGCTTCATTTCTCTCTGTGGAGAAGGAGGGGTTTGTAAACTGAAGTACACTGCCAGTTGTCTGCAAATGGGAATCACTCCTCTGTGCTTTTTCTGATCTCACTGAACATTGATGCAAATACTATATGATCTGTATTCTTCTGTTGAGCAGCTTCAGTTCCATTCTAATTACAGCAGGATGTTGCTAATCCAGTAAATCTGCTGCTCCACACCTGTGAGGTTATTTCTGTATTTTTACTGTTTCCGCATGTTTCAGTCCTGTTGTTGTAATTGGTTTGATTCTCACAAATCCAGGATAAGGGGAATTTTGGGTGGGTACTTCAAGTTTAATTTTTGGGGGACTGACTTAATAAATTTAAGCTTATAATATCAAATAGGGATGTTATATCCAGAGTGAAGTTTTATTAAGTTTTTGAGACACTGTTTTGTTCCTTCTGTTGTTCACAAGATAATGGGGCAGTTATACGTATGACTTAAAATTTGTTTTGAAAAGTGGTTAGATGGAAAGATAGTAAAACATTTTAGTGTATTACATTTAAATACTAAAATTAAAACATTGACTGGAAGCAATTTTGTTAAGGGAAACTTCTTTTTGCAGTGTTAAAACTCAAAATAGCGAGATAGTACTGATGCATAAAAAGTGGTCCTGTATTAAATCTCAGGCTGTGAAAATCCATTCAGCCCACACACACCCACCACCTTTGTCTTGGAGAAGACATTTCTGTGTGCATGAGGGCTTAGGAGTTGGAGCTGCAGCTTATTACTGCAACTATTTATAGTTGTGTGCTGAAAGCCAGGAGCTGCTGCCACCATACCCTTGTGGTCCACACAGGAGAGGGGTAAAAAAAGATGTTACTGTACTGTTTTGTGCCACTGGAAATCTCAGATCATCAGCTGGCTAGTTGTCAGTTTAGCGTCTGCACGTTATGATGGTAAGTGAGCTGCATGCATGGTTAAAAAACAATGCCTTAGATTAGCAAGTCTGTTGTTCTAACAGAGAAAAAAAGTAATGAAAGTGTAAAAATGTGGAAGCTCTTTTCCTGAAGCAGACTTCCTGTTTTGGCTCTTCTCACCTCAGTGGCATCAGCTGCACTGAACAAGGAGAGAGAGCTTTGATGAAATGTCTTTCCCGTTTGCATTTAGGAAGATGCAGGATGTGCCGTTGTTGCCCTCTTTGGATTATGAGAAGCTGAAGAAGGATTTGATTACAGGGAATGATCGTCTCAAGGCCTTCTTACTGCAGGCTCTGCGCTGGGTAAGGAGAGGGCCTCTGGAGAAATAAAGAAATAGGTCCCTTCTGAAGGAATGCAGAACTAAGATGCATTTTGCAAGTGAAGTGGTTGTTCTGGTGATCAGTTCAGCATGACAGGCAACTTCTCTCTTTGTCAGTGAAGCTTGCTAAGGCTCTTGAGATTATGAAGATAGCCCAGGACAGCAGGTATCTATTTGTAGTGTAACAGTGTCCTTCTCATCTGAGAAAAGACAGATTCCTTACATGAGGAATTCCTGGGATATTCAGTGGAAGTAATTTCTGATATATTTTCAAATAAATTGTTGCTGTTTGAGACAGTTCCTTTTTCCATATATTGCCCTGTTTTACATTTAAATAAATATTGCTGTGTCCAATACATGTTTGATTGTAATCACCAGTTCTCCTTTATAATCAAGGTATTTTACAGGAGCCTGCCTTTTGTTTGACTTGGATTGTGTAATGGCATTTCAGAAAAATTACAGGTGACAACAGGAAGTTACATTTCCTGCTGAAAAGGAAGCTGATGAGTTCAAAGTGACAGACATGAAAGATGATCATAGTGGAAATCTGACCAAGGTTCAATGTCCGTTTTCACATAACACACCATCCACTGGGTCTGACCAGTGGTGCTTCTATCCCAGTACTCTGTCTCAGAGGTTTTAGAAAAACACCACATCTGTAGCTATTAAGAGGGGCTTTTTAAACTTTATGGAAAGTAATGCTGTATCCTTCCTGTAGGGACAGTAATGGCAGCTGCCAAGTAACAGTTTTGTAATGGGTCACTAAGCTGAGGTCAGGTCAGTTCATTTCACCTCTTTCCCTTAGATCACTGAGGTTGAATTCCTCCTCCCTGTGAGAAGAGGTTTCTCAGCTATGGAGTATCAGCACCTTTATAATCTTCAGGGGTCATCGATCTGCAGTACCTCTTTTTTTTTTTTCATTTTCTTCTGACTGGTTTATTTTATTGTTATTTATTTTAGCGCTTGACAACATCATATCCTGGAGAACAGAGAGACACTGTCCTGCAAGCCTACATCAGTAATGATCTCCTGGATTGTAACAGCAACTGTCAGGTCAGCTAGAACTGAGAGTTGTCAGTTGTCCACCTTCTGTGTGATACTGCTCATTTCTCTCTATAAAGTGCTGATCATAAAACTTTATTGCGCTCTGAAAGAAGAGGGGAAAAAAAAAGGTAGTGGTGAACTCAGGTGATACATTTGACTTCTACATCCTAGTCTTTAAATGTGGATGGCAAAACTTTGCATTACAAGAGCTCTCAGTGTAGATACAGTTCTTATAGACAAATGGAAATTTATCACCTCTCCTGGTGCTTAACTTCTGTGAGTTGAGCAGAAGCCAGAGGCCCTTATTTATGAGTTAGCTCTTGCTTATCAGATCCTTTTTGAGTGATTAGGTATTGTTAAATAATACACTCAATTCATTTCACTGATGTATGATAAGAACTCAATTAGGACTTCAATCCCAATATTGCTATGGAATATGTCATTATGCACCCGCAATAACAGGTTCAGCGGTACTTCTGTGAATTTGAAATGGTTTGGTACCCTTCTTTAGAAAAAGGAATTGCTGATGTGTTGATTTTGACAGTCCCTGATAATCCAGTACTGTTGCTCACCAAAGTGCAACTTGTTTTCATTTGTTTGAGTGAATTTAGTGCCTATTTGAGTTCCCCAGGTGTTTAAGGCAGTGGGTTATGTTGTGGCTCCATTGTCATTGCAACAGTAACTTGTACCTCTCCAAAAGTTAAAGGATTATTAAATCAATGATCTGTTTTTCTCCCTGTAAATTTCTGTAAGAGGGAAGTTATATCTATAAGTAATGCCTGAAATAAAACAGATTAGAACTAAGTTGCAATGTGGTGGTTTTTGTAAGTTACTGAGCTGCTTCCCACACTCTTAGTCATCAAACAAAGGTGTTCTTATTCAGGTAACTTTACTGCATTTAAGTTTATCAACAAAATTAAGTTGTTTGCTTTGTGGGCTTTTTTTTCCCTGACTGAATAATTATTTTAGATACCAGCTTTAACTGAACTGTGTTGGCTCATTATAATTCCCACTCTACACCAGTGTTTTAACAGACTGAGCTGAGAAGCTGTGATTTGCTTATTTGTTCATTTTCCATTTCTCCCTCAGCCCCCTGCCAATAAAAAGGAAATTTAAATCATATTGACATTACTTAAGATATCAGTATGCATTCAAAGTTTATTTGCTGTGTAAATTTAATGAAGCTTTCAAAACATTATAGAAAACTAACTTTGCTTCTCTCCTTCTTTACTGAGATTTAATTAATGCTTGCTTTTTTTTTTCAGAGAAGTGTCCTCAAATTATTAAATTCCAAGAGTGAGGTAGTCAGACAGTATATGGCAAGGCTCATCAATGCTTTTGCTTCACTGGCAGAAGGTAAAAGGTTTACTGCAAAAAATAAAATAACATTTTCATCTGATGCTGGCTTATAGGTACATCACAAGTGCATGTCACTGCATGTGAAAATTTAGAGCCTTATTTGCACCCTTTTTCTAGGGATTCCCTGTCTTTTGTTACATGCATTCAGTATGTGGAAAATTTTAATTTTGACACAGTGTATTCAGCATTTCTGACTTGTTTGGATGATTTGTGGTCTATATGGGAACTTACCCAGGTGGTGCCTTTAATATAGTCTTCAGTCTCTTCACGAGGGTTAAAAAGAAAAATCCCCATTAATTAGAGGTCCTGTGAGCAGACCTGCTACCAGGCTGTGCAGTAGTGGCTACTGTGTCTGCTCCTACGTTTTCCTGGTCCTCACCTGAATAAATCTTTGTGCATCACTGCTAACTGTTTAGATGCATATATATCCAGCTTTGTATCTCCATCTGTCCCAAATTAGCCTTTGGTTTGCTGCTACTTTTGGAGCTAACTACTGCTAGGAACTGAAATCCCACTTGAAGTCAGTAGCAGCAGGACACCTGCCTTTCCCAAGATCTTTGGCCATCTCTGTTCTTTTCCTTGAGTGTACAAAGACTGTGATAGATCAGAAAGCATGTGCTGAAAGAGGAACAGGGGATTCTGTGTGGTACTGATATGGCAAGTGTGGGCCTCTGATGCCCCAAGTGTCTGGATTGAAGGCAGCTGGTCTGCTACACTACTTCATTTGGGCAGGTGTGTTTGGGTTTTGGCACAAGATTGTGGCTTGTCAAGAAGAAACCGAGGTCAATCCTGCTTACTTTTCCAAGGAGAGGGAGCTTTTCTGTCATAGCTGATATCTCAGCATCTGTTCTTTCATCACTTTTTGCACCAGGTCGTGTCTACCTTTCTCAGAACCCAATGTTGCTGCGAATGCTGGAGGAGAGACTGAAAGCTGAAGACAAGGATTCCCTTACATGGGAGAATGTTCTGGGGACTCTGCAGAAATTCAGCCTCAGGTGATGAAAGCACAGCATGTGGTGGTGACAGCAGGAGAGGAAATGCAGGCTAGTTAGGCTCTGTTCAGGGAGGAAAGAAGAGCACTTGATTTTCCCATAACAATCATCAGAATCCCTGATGGCTGCTGAAAGCAATGGCATTTATTATGGAAGAGAACTCGGTTTTGCTGACTGAATTAACCTGACTTCCTACCAACTGTCCAGACTCAAGTAAATATACATCTCCTGACACAGCCTTGTATGCTTTATATGTGTTCCTTAGCTGAACAAAGTGAAAATCTTAGTGTAGAAGGCTCTGACGATCCTACACAGAAAAAAAGAGTTGTGTTACATTCCAAACATAAGGTTTTCATTATCCTTTCTACAAACATTTTTCGGGGATTTCATCTTCATCCTGTTGATCCTCTTTCCTGGAGCTGTCTATGCAAGCTCTGTCTTGTTTCTTACTTTTGCATTAGCAGTCTGACTCAAATGCCCACCACAAAAGAAGTATGAAAAAGCAGTCAAGGATATGATGTTGCTCTTTTTATCAAATAAATATGATCTTAGGAACTCTGTTTTCACAGCACTCAGGAGGAATGTTCAGCCCTAAATAGTTAACTAAATGTGAGGAGGTAGATGGATTTGTTTAGCTCTTGATACTTTCATTCAATTTTTTTTTTAAATTCAGACTGCAAGTGTTCATTTGTTTTTGTTTGAGTTTGTTTGTTTGGGTTTGTTGATGAATGAGTGCTGCCTTTGGATTTGCTTCATTTAGAACTTGTCTGGATGAACCACATATAAATGTGCTTTGTGTAAAATTCTGCACTGCTTCCTGACAAGATACTTTGTACGTATCTGTGATGAAAGAGAATAAATCTTCATACCCTACTGCTTGAAATTGAAAACCAATCTCAGAGAAAATTATATTTCTATTAAAGAAGTTGTTGGTAATACAGGTTAGTTTGGATTTTGGGGCCTGGGCACTAAGCTGCTGAAAATTTGAAAGTTTTTTACTTTCTAAAGAGCAACAGTTAATCTTACAGAAGGTTAATTCTAGATTCTTGACGTGAGGGAAACTCTTTTAACGTATGATCAGATCTGCTGCAATTCCAGCACCAAGAAAGCATGTGAGCTTTCAGGACCAAAACTAGGAAAATACCTGCTTTGGTCTTTGCAATTTAAACTTACTGCCTCTTGGAAATAGTGTTATTAAAAATTGTGTTCTTCAGTAAGACCTTTCTACCAGTATATACTTCTTTTTTGTATTGTAGAGCTTGGAATTTCTGTTGTAGATCACAGCTGGCCACCTGGCACTTTATTCAGTGTACTCTTCGAGGGCAAATACAGGTTGAGTTAAGAGAACATGTGATTTAAGAATCTCTAGAGAAAAGAGCAAATAAATTCAAGCAGAAAACCTCATTTGTCAAATCAACAGTACAAAAGTGCTACAGTGCTGTGGCTACCTATGTCAGGAGAAGTAATTAATTTGTTTTATGGAGCTGTTGTGTGTAGCTGGTTTTTTAAACCAATTTTAAAAGACAATTGAAAATGCCATTTTAGATGGAGTAAGAAGCCTTAGAAAACAATGAAGAAACTTACCTCAGCATTTTTCAGGTTTAAAAAGAACAAAACAAAGACAAGCCCCCCCCAACCTATCCAACAGCATTTTACTCCTCTAACCTATGGGAATCTGAATCTTCAATTTCTTCAGGCTTTGTTAATTACTTAGTTTAATGATTCTGCCAAAGTGGGTAGATTGGGGATTTTTTTTTTGCAGGCTAGTGTTTTTTTAATGTGCTTATACTAGCTATAAATGTATTTGAAAACTATTTATGCAGTGATCTGATTTTTGTGATTTGTGATCTGATTTTATTTTTTAATCCTAGGCGTGCGCTGCAGTCTGCAATGATCAAAGATGGGCTCATTTTCTGGCTGGTTGATGTTCTAACAGATACAGATTGCCTGTCTGATTACACCCTGGAGTATTCTGTTGCCTTGCTCATGAATCTTTGTCTGCGGAGTGCAGGTGTCTTATATTTTGAATTACAACTTTATTCCAAGAAATGGATAGGGAAGACTGAATCTTTTTTTTTCCTGATATACCAGGATTCTTTCAAGTGACTATAATCAGTAGCAGCAGTTTACATGACCAGAGATATTTGAGTCTTGTAACTAAAATGCTTTTGAGCAGATCTCTTTTCCCAAGAATCCCAATTATGGCAGTTAGCTTCACCAAACTCTAAAGAATTAAGCAAGGAAATAAGCAATGGAACCCCATAAGATTTGATTATTTTTTCATATCAGTGAAGGCTGCCATTCCTACATTCCAGGCCCACTTTTCAAAGGACACTTTGTGTCCACTTACACAGCCTGGGTAAGAGATTTCTTTGTAAGCAAGAAAGAACTGTGTTGAGGAGTAATGGAGAGGAAGGAGTTTAACCTTCACCTTGTGCAGTGAAATACTTACCTGCTTCACTTCTGCAATGCAGAGATTCTCCCCAAGAAAATAAGGTCCTGTCTATGCCCAAGAGACTTAAAAGAAGCTTAAAGTAAATTTCCTTTTGAACAGGAGAGTAAGGTAAGGGGTGGAAAATCAGTCTGCTTGTTGTAAACAAAAAAATGCCTTTTGTTAAACTTTTTAAAACCCCTTTGTTTTGCATCCTGTCCAAGATTACAACTGCATAAATCCAGAGTAACTTCACTGATTTCAGCTGTTATTCAGCATTTGTCAAGAACAAGCAACAGTATTGCTCTGTCTAAACTAATAGAGAAACTTGCTCTGATCTGTTGTATTTTTCCAAGCATATTTATGTGTTCTGCCTTTTCAGGGAAGAAAATGTGTGCAAGGATTGCAAACCATGTGCTCAAAGTTCTCTCTGATCTTCTTGGTCATGAGAATCATGAGGTATTTGTACAGCAAACTTTGGGTTAATGAAAATGTGGAAGGAAAAATTAAATATTAAAAAGAAAAGAAAAAAAAAACAAGAAAGGAAAAAATGGAGAAATAATTGCTTTTGTTTCCCTTGTTAGACCCTCATGTAATTAGGTTGCATGAAACTTTCCTAAAATTCATGATTCCTTCAGTTTTATTTTATTGGGCACTGGTCTTTCTAGCCGTAAGTATGGCTTCCTTTAACAAATGTGGGCTGCTAAGAATGGAAGTCTTTTAAATGCGTAGTTACCATGCAGTCCATGTGCCTTCTTGATTGCAGTTTCTGATGCTGTTTAAATTTCATCTCAAACCAAATCATCTCAAGCTTAACTAGTTCATGAGATGAGCAATGTGTGGTGCAATTCCATTATGCAACACATTAGGTGCAGAGAAGCACATTTGCTGGTAATTTTAAGGAATGCTGTAAGAGAACACTACACTCCTGACATTCAAGTATTAAGATCTTTGACTTCACTTGACCTGCCACTTAACCCTTTTGTGGTTCCTTTCTTCTCTGTCTCTGGACACACTTGCATCTAAGATGCTAAATCGAACTACTTCAGAGGAAAATGCTGAAAATTATTGGTTATTTCTGCCTAATACTTTTCAGCTGACATCACTCTGATGCCTGCTGTCTGATATAGAAAACGTTGCTTCAGCTGTTTCTGCAGAGGGGCACTTCTTGAAAAGTGGAGTAAAATTCAAGGCAGGAGGAAATGCAGGCAAATATTGTACAAATCTGAATTCAGGGAGGCAGAATTTTTACCAGGATATTCTAGAGTGATTCTGTGATGATTGTACAAGGTGTCTGAGGACTTGTGCTAAAAATGAAATATAAATTCTAGCGTCTTATGTTTATATGCAATGACTGAGTCATCAGGGATTTTTTTGTTTATAACTTAAACTGAAAATAGAAAATAAATTTCAATGAAATGCTTGGTCTCTGTTTTATAAATTCATTAGAAGATGTAGATCAGTTCTTTACTTTTTATTAAGATGAAACTTGACGTAGCTTTATTGGACTCTTTCACTAGCTTGGTTTTTGTGAAAGATGAAAGTTTAATACAATACATATTAATATAAAATAACCTTCCAGTCCCTAGACTGGAATACTTAGAAAATACTACCAAACTGTTGAAGTCTGTGCCTTAAAATGACTTTGAACTTTCTCTTGGGGGTGCATTCTTACAACCCAGTTTGCTCCAGCACAGCTGACAGAAGTTTTATTTTCAAAGGTAGAAGACAGTGCTCTTGGGTATCAGAAGAGCTTCCTGAGGAGCTGTGGAATCCTTGTGTAAATCCCAGTCCCTTATCTTCCCTTGTTTCCCCTGCTCCCAGTTTAACTCATTGTTCATTTTTCCAAAGGTATAGACAGGATTACTGAAAATCTTAGTGCTGCAAAAGTGACTGGCCAATAGAAAGGGTCACATAATGCTGATAAAATGTGTTTGACAGATCTGGTGGCTTTTCACTAACCATATTTCAGAGCTTTCATGCTGGCTGGCTTTTTGCCTCTCCTGAGGGACAGTAACAGGCAGCAGAGTGTTTGAAGCTGCTACAGCTTTTATCATCCTGCCTAAGGCTTCAATGTTTGAAGTTTGTCTTGAGTTCATGCTGACAGGGTCTTGTCCCTGTTCTTTGTCCTATTTTTGTACTACCACTAGTGTTTATCAGAAACTAACCTTTTTCTACTTTTCTCTCCTTTTTCTTTTTACTCTCTTCTTTTATTTTTTTTTTTTATGGTTAATTTTCAAGAAGGCAGAGAGTTTGAAATTAGCACACAGCAATACTGATTTAGATCTGTATCACAGCATCCTGAAAGTTCACTGCTTCCCAAGTAGGAATTTTTACAAGTCCAGTCTAGCGCGGTCTAACTCTCTGAAGTGTAGTTGTTCTGCACTTTCACTTTTACATTTTGCTTATAGTCAACTGGGATGAACGTAAGAGTTTTTCTTAGTGATACAATTATTTCTTCCTCTTAGATCCAACCATATGTCAATGGAGCACTGTACAGCATTCTTGCCATCCCTTCTGTCCGAGAAGAAGCCAGAGCAATGGTAAGAAGTGCTGCACAGAGATCAGTGCTGTGCCAGAGATGGTCCACATAGGGACCTGCTGAGGAGGGCATTTTGAGAGGGAACACACAAGAGGCCCTCCCACTTTGATACTCGGGAAAGTGTGAATGTATTCTTAAATGCTTTTGCCATATTTGCTGGTCTTTTTCCCAGAAGTGGAGCCCCAGAAGCATGAGGGATTCTGTCTAAATTATAAATCAGAATATTTTAGGATAGTGTGTCCTTCCAGCATTTTGTAGACTCCATGTGGCCCAGGAGATGCTTTCATCTGCCCTGCTAATTCTTCCCCTTTAGTAACTTGTTCTGCACCAGTGAGTTACCACTAAGAGGATGAATTCCTCTTACTGCTTTTACTTCTTCCTGGTATAAACCTAGTTAGTTGGGGAAGGCAGCGGGAGGAAGGTTTTAGAACTGGAAACTGATCTTCTGTGAAAGTTAGTCTAGTGGTAATGACTGTGTTTTAACTTCTGGATTTGAGGAAGCTGCTCCTGGGTTAGCAGCGTGTCTTTGTATCTGAAGAACTAACCCAGAGAGTTATGCAGACATAATTGTCAGGTGTTTTACCTCACAGAGCACAAAGGATTGGAAGTCATCTTAAATGATTAAAGACACGACATCAACCCTATAAGAAGCCATAAAGAGAGAGTGGGTTTAATGTCAAAGTGAATTCTGCCTTTTTGTTTTCCCTCTCTGAACCTTGCACTGTTGTCTCTGTGGATGCAAATTTGCCCTGTTCTGACGACTACTCTGTACTGAGTTCAGAAGGCAGAAGCAGCAGATCTATTTGCTGCTTGTGAAAATTTGCTGCTCATCATGGATATGTCAGTGTTTAAACCTAGAAGCAATCTTGATAGCGTATTCCTTTTGTGTAAGGGAGCACTTGGAGCTGTGGTTTGTTTCACACTGCCTCTGTTTTTCCTGACAGTAAAAAAAAAAAACAGAGATTTTAGCTAACAAAACTCTTTCAGTGTGATCACATGAAATACTGATCTAGCAATGTTTTCTGCTACATCCAGGGAATGGAAGAAATTCTGCGCTGTTTTATCAAGGAAGGAAATGCAGAGATGATCCGACAGATTGAATTTATTATCAAGCAACTCAATTCAGGTCAGAAGAAGAGATGCAGCTATCAGAGCTTTAAATCTTTCACAAAAGCCATAAAAAAGCTCATGTTTTCACTTGGCATTGGAACCCTCAAAGAATAACAATACTGTGATGGTCTGAGAGGGTGAATAGTAAATGTCAGTCAGGATTTGAAAGTCAGATGTATTTTAAAATTTCCTTTTATGTTACAATTATAAAGAAGAAATAAAAGGCTGAGTAGGTCTCAATTCTGAAGTTTTGGGACCATAAATAGAATGATCTTGACTGTTTACTTTCATGCCAGTGGCCTCACAGTAATGAGAGACTGCTGTCAAGTGCAAAAATGTGATACAAATTTGTAAAACAGGATCTAAGGACTAGGTCTGTCTGTGCTCATCTCTTGCTCTGTTGAGGTGTAGCTTTGTGTGAAATGGCTTATCCTGAACAGGGAACAGAAAGCATCCTTTTTGGAGAATATGTCAATATCGATGCTGCGTTAATACAGACGGATATGAGGAAGTGTAATATTTATTCTATTTTCTGTTCCTTGTGACTGAAAGGAAGACTGAAAAAAAGAGAGAGTAAATAATGAAAAGGAGATTAATTCTGATTAAATCTTTCTGTACAGTAAACATAGAACAAGTTTGACTGCTTTCTTTGGCTTTCGGAAAGAGAAGACATTACAGTTCTAGCTTGTAAAAGGCATTACATTTGTAGCTTGTGAATGAACAAATAAAGTATTTAAGCACTGTATTGCCACTATACAAAATCTATTCATCAAGGTTATGGAACTGCTCCTCATCTTCCTGGGAATGGTATTTTTAAGAGGGTTTGTCTGATTGGTGAGTCCAATTTTCCAGCATAAGCATGGCTGCTTTTTCTGAGGAAATAATTTTGTCCAAAAGTTACAAAAAGTATTTTACATGAGTACTAACTTTTTATGTACAGAAGCAGTATAATATTGAAATGTTTGTAGGGAGAAGTAGGGTCTTTTATTAAAAATTAGTTGAAAAATAGGCAAACTAGCAAGTGCACACTCTTCCATTCGAGTCTTGTCAGTAAATACAGTGAGACATTGCAGTGGGTTTTATGAGAAAATAAAAATTCCTGAGTGCTTCTATGTCTGCCATTTTTCCAAATATGAATTGATTTCAGTGATTTCTAGAATGCTTTATAGGAGCAAATGATTCCAGTAGTTGTCTGGAAAAGAATGGGGTGTCTGCATGAGAAGCAAGCTAAATCTTGCTCCTGTCAAAGTGGGGTGATAATGAGATTCTGTTAAGTTGTGCATAAACAACTGAACTTACATCATTTGGAGTTTTTTTCTTTTTAGAAGAGCCATTAAATGATGGTATTGTGTCTGATGATGAAGAGGAAGAGGAGGATGAGGAAGTAAGTATAAAAGCCTTCTGACACCTTTTAGACAAATCCTTAACCTTCTAGCCAGAAAATATTTGTCAGTAAACCAGACTTTGTTTTTTGGTGGGTTTTGGTTTTGTTTTTTCCTTTTATTTAATTATTCTTGCATTAGAAAATTGGATCTGTTTCCATTACCTTTTATTTTGGCAACTCACCATCTCTGTGGTAACTAAAGGATTATAGCTTGACACAAGTGAACAGATGAGTAGTTACTGTAGCAGTAGAAATCTTGCTTTCAATTGGACCCATTTCAGCAGTTTAAAATAAAGGAAGCAAATGAACCTGTATACAGGTTGTCACTTTTTCTTAAAATATCACTATTTATTCTGGGTGTGACTTCCTTTGCTGTTTAGCAACTTTGAAATACATTTAATAAATTGCCTGAAGGTAATGAAGAAAACCAGTAATTACACATAAGGAATAAGTCCCGTGAGAAAATAAAATCTAAAAAAATGAAGTAAGCAAGAGAAACTATATCATAGTAAATATAACATGGTTAGCTGCATTTCCACCTCTACTAATAAATGAATTTTATACTAAAATTTCAGCATTTTTTAAGAAACTGTCTTCATGGTTTAATGGGTGTAGATAACACAGCGTATTTGATCACCTAAATTAACAAGCAGAGCAAGGTGTGAATCGTGTGAGGGAAATGTTATACCCAGTCTTCACTGGTGATGTTGCCATTTCTACATTGCCATAAGTGCAAGATGTGGGGTTGAAAATACAATGTGGGCAGTTGTGTGGGAGTTTCATCTCAAAGAAATCTGCCACGTTGCCTTTTTCTTTCACTGAGAAGTCTTGCTTGAGAAATTTAAAAGAACAACTATGATAGCTGTCCTTGGGACAGTATTTGGGCATACTTAGAGTTGTGTGTATATGTGCACATACATTTATAGCATGTGTTTTGCCCTGAAGAAGTCAGTGATGCTGAGAGTTAATGAACTGCAAAATGTTCTTGTATTAAAAATATTACCGGAGAACATATTTACTGAAAAGCAAGTTTTTAGATAAAATGTAAGGTTTTTGTCTCAACCAACGAAGAATAAGACGCATAAAATTTACTAAGTTGTCTTCAGTAGCTCGTTGCGCATTAATGGAAATTATAGTGACTGGTGACAACCATGACAACTGGTGACAACAGTCTAAAACTTGCCCTGTTACTGCAGGGTGCACGTTGAGCCTCTTATGTTTTGAAAGCAGGTAAAAATGTAAACATCCTGATTGTAATAGGTATGGTGTGCTCTCAGCTGCTTTGGGGTGAAGCACCTTGCAGGATCCAGCCTTTGCCTGGCAGTGTCCAGGGAAGCCTTGCACGGCTTGCATTATTTATCTGGTTTCTGTGCTGTGGCACAATAGTTGGTGAACACAGTGAACTAAAGAACCCTTGTGACTGCCTAAATTTAGAACTGTGTGGAAATTCTAAGTTTAGAACTAGAAGGAAGTTTTGTGTAACCATCAGCTCTCCCCGTTTTGTTCTAAGGAGGTACAGTAAAAATTTTTTAAATAGAATTAGATTACTGTAATTGTTTCATCTCCTGCAGTCCTGAAGTCAGTTTTTGGTAATCTTTCCACTCCTGCCACCAAAATCAATGCTTGCCCTGCAAGATTGGCTTCCTGGGGGACTAATGATTAAAACTGCCCTTTGTTTAAAATACTGCTTAACACCCTTTAACTGATACTCCAAGGCTTTGAGTGTCTTAGGTGTATCCTGAGAATCCAAGGCGGTGGTGCTATTGCTTGAACTTCACTATGTTTCTTTGAAGGATACTGTCTTTTGTTGGGAAAACACAGATAATGAACTCCTTCTTGAAAGGTGTGGCATGGAATTGCATGGTAATGTTGAACACTTTCATCACTTTTCCTGCTCTTGGGAGTGAAAGGATGAATTCTGCTGTTCAGCCATACCCTCTAGATGAGTTACTGCTGCTCACAGTCCCATCCAAGGCTCTAGGTCAAATAATTTTGAAATTCGTTTTTGCCACTGAACTACCATGTGATTAAGGCGGGCTTCTGGCACTTCTTACTATTTAACTCAAAAAATAACAGTAGGCTTTTGAAACAGAGAACTGTCCAATTCCAGTTTTTCATTAGCTTTGCCGTTATATTAAAAAGTCTTGTTAAGCCAAGTGTAAAACTTCTTCTAGTGTAACGTTAATTGCAACACATTTTAAATCCTTGTTGCTCCTGGAAACTATAATTCTGTTCTGCTGCGAGGACGCCTGGTTTCTTAGTCCCTCAGTTTGGAAAATATACTTTACCAACAGCATGGCAGCAAAATGCTGTTACTTTGTTAAATAAACAAAGATTTGTTGACTCACTACCTCAATGTTTGGAGGCCTTTTGTATTTTGGAATTGCAGTGAGTTATTGTTCTCTGATGGCGTTCTGTGATAACATCTGATATGGTGATCTGGCAACAGAAAGTTTTGGAAAACTTTATCACAAGTCTAGCCTTTACTTAACTTTTAAACTACTGCAGACTGAATGCATTTCAGAATATGTCCATATATTGCCTATTTAGTAGCATGCATTGTGACTGCTTGCTGATGTTAGAATTTGTTGCTCAGTACGGATACTTATACCTTTAGAACTTAAGAAACAACAGACATTCTTATGAGCCTTAGTTTGCAGATTTTGCCCCAGCTTTTATTGTTTCCAAGAGCATGTGAAAGTTCCCCTTGCCGTTAGAATCACCTTTCGTGAATTCTTTTGCTTTTATCTGTGTTAAATTTAGCACTCATGAATTCTCTCCTGGCTTTGAGCAAATCTTGTGGTAATGACTACTTGCTCCTAAACACTGGGGCCAAGATGCAGTTGAGCCTGTTAGAGGAAAATTCTGGGATTTTTAAGGGTATCATACACTCAGAAATTTAAGATTCTGTACTGTGTGACACTGGAGCATATAAACCAAATAAAAAATGTCAATGTGTATACTGTTATCCAGAAATAAATTGGCTTTTGAGTTTGTCTGGTGAGCTTTAAGTTCACTAGAGTAGAGCTCAGGATACGCTGACTCCTGGAGCACATACCCAACTTTGACACGTTGCCATCTGGGGTGTGTTGACACCCACAGTCAGTGTGTGTTTTCTGGTGCTTAATACTCTCTTGACTGGTCTGTTAAATACTAACTTAATTTATCTTCAGTATTTGATCTTTACATTTTCTTTTTATTTGACTTGGACCATCGTAAAAAGCTGCCTGTAAAAGTGAATATGTGATACTGTAGCTCTGATTCAAAAGTTTAGTTACAAGCCGGAGCTGTGTTAGATAACTGTACAGTGATGATTTATCAGACACCCTCTGATCCACTGTCACTCAGCACCTGGCAATAAAATCAGTATACTGCAGTGTGAAAATACACTTCAGCTAGAGCACATCAAAAAGAGAGAGAGCTTAATCCCAGGACTTCAAGCCATTACATTACAGGGCTTTGCTGCCAACATCTGCTGCAGCCTGTGAGCAGTGCTGAACAGGGCACCAATTGTGTTGCTTCAGTAGTGGAATGATGGCAGGACGGGTGAAGTTCTTGTTTTGTACAAGGAGACAGAGCAGAGACACTTTCAGGCTCAGTTACCTGGTATGTTAAATAACATCAGGGAGCAAAATTGGCTGCATTAACAAACCATGTAAAAGAAAATTCAATCAGACCTATTTATAGAGCTCATCTATGTAATTCCTCCTCCCCCCCTGCCAAGTACAGTATATTGTGGGCTTTGGAATGTGGGGTTTTGTTGGGTTTTTTTTTTGCTTTGCTTGATACAGATGATTGTTGCCTAGTCTACAAGTGTTTATTTTTCTCCCATTATCTGGGTTATTTTTCACACATACCCAGATTTTCAGGTAATTAAGAGCTGATGGTAATTTATCTTGGCTTGGAGAGAAAGGCAAATAGAACATCTTCGTGAGGTCGTATACAGCCTTTCCTTCTATGGCTGAGCATCTAGGGAATACATCTTTAGGAGGATAAAGAGGGTTAACCATCTGGTAGATTACAGAAAAACTAAGTTACAGAATAATTAAGATTTTTAATAAATCCATACATGAACAAATACATTATGGTAAAATTTTACTCTAAACCTTGCAATACTGTGTGTGTTATTGGCAGTATTTCTGTAAATACTACAGTTCTTCACACGCAGGCATCTAACGTTTCTAAAGTTTAACTACAGCATCAGAAACACCTGCACAAGGCTGTGGGATGTGAGTTGGGACCTGTGGGAGGCTTGTGCCCTTTCAGAGCTGCTGTGGAAGACCAGACAGGATATTTCAAAGCAGGACTGGATGGTGCCGTGGGCTACTGAATTGAGCCCTTTGTGTCTGTACTTTTTACCTCTGCTTGACATCTGTGAATGAGAAGGTGATGAGCAATGAGAATAACTAAATCAAAAATTATGGGGTCTAAGCCACTTGATACAAAGTTCAATGAACTTGAAAAAAAAGGCAAGCCTGCAGAGCTCTGGGGAAGCCAACACCTACTTGTTCCGAGCAATGGTAGTCTCGTTGTTTTGCACCAGACAAAGACTGGAATCAGTCATCAGCCATTTCCATTCTAGAAATACCTCCTCTGTACACACTTCCAATGTTTTTTTGTAGAGCATTGTCCAAGCATCTGTGTTATTGGCTAATCTTTGTGGCAGAGGGTATTTCTTACTTTGACTATTTAAAGCTATTTCTAAATCTCACTAAAGTGAAACTTCTTTTCATTTTCTTTGTGCTCTGGGGCTCATTAAAGTCCAGTGGCTGTTGTTTTTAAAGGAGTTTATGCCAGGCTCTCTACATTACTGTTACAATGTATCTTATTAGAATGATTTCTTTTTCTCATTTACTTTTTCTGACAGCCATCTGGATTTACCGTCACAACCTGTTTCAAAAGCAAAGCACTTTTTCTTCATGTGGAGTGGGTCTTATTTAGGGTATCTTGTGCAGGACAGAGAAGAGTTCTTTTTAGCAACAAAACACAAGCAATATTACTGCCCTGTTCTTGTATTACTAGTTTTGGTTTGCTGGATGAGTCCCTCAAACTTTAAAATTTCCTGGCTTGTTGGTCTGTAGAAGCTGCAGAGCTTCCATGAAAGATGAATCACCCATAGTTGTTCTAGAAATAGGTACTGGAGAGTGCATTCTTGGTAGTTTTTACTTGAAGTTGATTACATTTGGGTTTTGTGTATGATATTTGTATCCTAAAGCACTAATTCCAAGATATTTTTACCAGCCCCATATTATCAGCTTTAAAGCTTCCTTGCAAACCTGCATGTTGCTGTTGCAGGAGGACCATGACATCATGGAGGCTGATCTGGACAAAGATGAGGTTTTGCAACCTCAGCTGGGAGAGCTTGCAGGAGAGAAGCTGCTAACAACTGAGTACTTGGGAGTAAGTACCACTCATAAGACTATTGAAATAAACTTATTTCCTGGATTAAGTGTTTAATTTCAGTAGTTTCACCACTTTCTTCAATTTGTTGCTTGAAGAGCCAGGTGCTACCCGCATAGCAATCTGAATCTTTCGCAGTCTGTGCATGAGCTGCTGTTCAGGAGAAGCAGAACAAGTCTGAGAAACGAGCTACCCTTTCACAGGGGGTGGTCAGGCTGTGGTTTAATAATAAGCTACAGGCAGCCTTAGGGTTCTAGTGCTACATCACTGACACTGTGGGCACACAAAGCAAAGTACTGAGCAGGTTAATACTGGAACATTCTGCTGGTCTGAAATTATTTTGAAAAAAAAAAAGAAGTTGAAAAGTTCACTGCTCTTGCAGGCGTTATGCTGGATCAAGTATTGTCTGTCTTACTTCAAGCGGCAAAAAGCTATTAAGAAAAAAAGCATAAAGTTTGTATGAATGCCATTTAGTGTGCTGTGACTAATCTGAGATATTCAAAGGGCTGGAGCACTTCTCCTATGAAAGCAGGCTGTGGGATTTGGGATTGCTCAGCCTGCAGAAGAGAAGGCTCCAGGGAGACCTTATTGTGGGTTTTCAGTCCTTAAAAGGGGACTACAAGAAAGCTGGAGAGGGACATTTTCACAAGGGCATGTAGTGGCAGGACAAGGGGGAGTGGCTTTAAATTGAGAGTAGATTTAGATTAGATATAAGGAAGAAATTCTTTGCTGTGAGGGTGGTGAGGCCCTGGCACAGGTTGCCCAGAGAAGCTGTGGATGTCCCATCCCTGAATGTGTTCAAGGGCAGGTTGGATGAGGCTTTGAGCAACTGGTCTAGTGAAAGATGTCCCTGCCCACGGCAGGGGAGTTGGAAATAGTCATTTTTAAGGACCTTTCCTATCCAAACCATTCTGTGATAACTGCAACTGAATACCTTCCAGATCCCAGAGTCCAATGCTGGAAACATTACCTGAGATAAAATGGCATGGAAGAGCCTACAGTGACTCCAGGCAGTTTTATCTAGTGACACCAGAATGCGCTTTAGTTTCTGATGCAGTGTGTCTGTAGAAATGTTCTCTGTGGCTCCAGTTACCTGTCTTTCCACTGATTCATTTTTTTTCTTCATTTTCTATCTATCAGATAATGACTCACACTCCAAAAACCAAGAAGAAGCAGTTTTCTAGTCTTCATCAGAGTATAGATGAGCCTCTCCAGAGACCTGTGACACCAGGTTATCACAGAACTGCCTACCTAATGTAAGTCCAAACAAATGAGACCAAGTTGGATTTTTAAGCTCCTTTAAAAAGCAGAACAACAAAGAAAAAAACCACAACAGTGCCTAATAAATAAGCCTTTCCTACCTAAAAGTGCATTGCCATTGTCATTCCTTAAAGATAATTTCAAAAAAAGGAGTGGAATATTGTTGGCAGAGGAAGATCCATTGGCTGAGGTCACATACTTGAAATAGTTGAGTAAATATTTACTGATCAGGTTGATTTAAATATCCATTATGTTCTGCATGTTCATAGTTCTTTCATGTTCTTGTAATATATTCTGTTGGTAATAGAATACAATGCCTGGGATCTTCCATTTTGCAAGCAACGAAGTATATTGCTCTGGGGAGGTTTGCTAGCCACCCATAAGAGGACAGATTAAAAAGAAAATGGAAATGACAAATACCTTGTTACACCGAGTTTCCAGATGTGGAAGGAATACATTTTCCATTGGGAGCATTTGTGACACCTTGCTTTTGATATGACTGGGGTCAGAGTAGAAGGTTTATTGTAAATGAAGTACAGGAATCTTACAGTATAGAACTCCTTGAATATTCTCTGCCTTCTGTTAGAACAAGTGTGCCTTAATTTGTGAGATGATACCTGTCCTGCTCACTGTCCTGACCGAGGAAGTAGATTACCAGTGAGATTTCAAATTTAAATGATTTTTTACTTTCAGTTGCATACGGTTTTGTATTTGGTCAAATCTAGGTAGCCACGATATGGGCAGCTGTTATTGTAAGAATTTAATATTTTCATTTCTGTGGATACGTAATCTGAGAGACTACAGTTCTAACGAAGTATGAATAATAGTACTCAAAAGTCACAGTATTGGTATAGCCAAGTGTGTTAAAATGAATGGGTAACCTGAAACACAACAGTGCAGTGGAGTTAGATGTGGATCTTAGAAGAACGCATCAGCCCCGATGGTTGTCCCATGTCATCCCCCTGCCACTGTTTGCTTTCACATTCATATTTTCTTAAGATACATTTTCTCCTCTTTTTAGTGTGGAAGATGGATACAGAGGACAGTGAGGACTGATTTAGGCTGTAGTTACACAGGTGTAGTTGAATCTGACTGAAGTCTGTTGTTGTTTTGGACAAGGAGTGGTCGCAACTTTATCTTGCCCATGTTTATTCCCTCCTACTTTCTCATGCTGGGATCAGCATCCCTACAAACAGATGAGCCGACTAGGAGCCCTCCTGAGTCATCCAAATATGTCTTTTTGGCAGGTGTACTGTTTGTATGGTATTAAACATGCTAGGTTACCAGGGCCTTAGAACAGACAAGTGTAACATACCAGATCTGGGCGTGGGAAAGGACCCAGATGACATTTATTTTTTTAAAAAGCCAGAAGAAGGAAACATACACTTCCAAAGCAGAAAAAAAAGAACCTTTGGCTATCCCAGAGCAGAATTTGTCTTGCAGTCTTATTTTTTTCTTGTTAATACTAGCCTGGATAAAATGGCATCTGTTTGAACATGGCATCTACTTCATCTGGCTGGTATAGCCTGAATGTGAATTTGGTGTCTTTACTTTGTGTCCTTGCTCACTGTGATCAACCTTCTACACCATCGTAACGTCCACAGCTTTTGCAAGGCTTCTCCCTATATATTAAATCGGTGTGTTTGTATGTCAGAAGAAAACAGCAACTAATTAATATAAGCTCATATTAGTAACATAGTGATTATCTAATAATTTTCCTGTGGTCCTCCAAAAGAGCTGCAGGCCTTAAAAATCTAGAGTAGCTAATATATGACTAAACATACATTGCTACTTTACCGTGGGGTCGGTGTTACAGAGTTCCAGGTCCTGCTTTCCCTGTGCAGTATTTTGCCCCTGGTGGGCTTGGAGACCTGGACTGATTCTGTGGAACTGGCTGTTAGGACAGCCTTACAGCCTATTTAGTAACTATTTTTTCAGGACTAAATCTGAGTTACCACTGAAGTGTTTAAGCGTTACATTCCTGCTTTGTAAGCGGAGAGAAAACCAAGCTTGTGAGAGTGAAGCGACTTTCCTATGGGAAGTCGGAAAAACGGTGGCCAACCTGTGGGAGTGGCTTTTTATTTCATGGTGCCGTGTAGTGCACTGCAATTTATGCATCAGAAATAACCTCTGGAAGCGATCTCATGCCTCTCTTTACCACCACCTTCCCAGGCAGCGTGTTTGCTTAAGCATCCCGGGATGCTGGAGTGACGCACATTTTGGCAAAACTTGAATCTCCTCAGCTGAACAGTTGAGCAGCTCCTGCCTCTGCAAGACGGCTTCGGGTCACTGCTGGAGACAAATTAAAAACACATTTCTGCCATACTGGTTCTGGTAGCTTTGGGTCTGAGAGAAGTGTTAGTTTGATGGTGTGAAGCAGCTTTTACAGATTGCCCCACTGGGCAAACTAGGGAGGAAAAATGTAAACAGCAGAAATCTAACGAGTTGAAAATATCTGAAAATTAATTTCCCTCCTGCTCTGGCCAAATGGTAGAAATAATATGAGTGTTTGGTACTCCCATGTTTTAAATAGGAAACAAGTGATACCACCCTGAATGAGAAGCTTGTCCTTTCTGTCTAACTAATTTGTGTGCAAGAAAACTGCAGTGAATAGATTAAGACATTCTTGAACTACATTTTACGGCAGAAAAGGACAAGCTTTGATGGCTTTTATGCTGTTCTAATTTTAGTACTAATTCATTTACTAAAATGAGGAAATGCTTACTTAGGAATTATTGCAAGAGGAAGACAGTAAAATCTTATCTGCCTTAATTTGAAAGCAATATCTGAGCTGGATGTATTTAAGTGGCTTGTATCAGATGAAATGTTATGAAAAATGTTTAACACTTTTGCCTCATATGCAACTGGTCTACCTGATACAGTCCAGGACAGTTGATCTGAATTATCTGAAATTTTTGATTCAGCGGAGTAGTTAAACGACATTAAAAAATTGTGTAAATGCTTCCATTCAGAATTGAAGTGAATATAACTTGTTTGAATTTCTTCATGTGACACTCCGTGTAATATATTCCATTTAAAAACCTCATGAAAGAGGAAGCAGTTGGAGATATTATAACGTATCTCTTTGAGTTGTTGGTTCATACCTCCAAAAGGAGGAGGGGGGTGGAGATTTCTAGGGCTGAATAGAAGTATTCACACAGAAAATTAATGCAGAATAGCCACTGCACATGTAGCAGCTATTCCATGCTAATTTTTCTATGACTTCCCAGTGCAGACAAGGCTCTAGTTACTTCAGATGAATTGTCATGGGGTCCCTGTATGGACAAGCTCTTGCTGTATGGAGCTGAGGGAGTCAGGAAATACTGGAAAGCTGCCTTCTTTCTTTTTATTTTTTTTCATTTTTCCCTCCTCTTTAAAGTCTCGCTGGCTGAGATCACTCAAGGGGGATTGAACTGCTTAATATTCTGCTAGCTGTTCCTTAGAAACTGATTGAGCTGTGAAATCATTAACTGCCCTCTTGGACTGCATCCTTTTTACTAGAAATATAGTTTAGTTACCTTAACCTGATAGTGGACAGGGAAACTTTCTGTGTCTGTCAACTTCTTTTCACACATTTTTTTACACCCCTCTTGCTTCTGCTGTGTTTTATTGCTTACTGTTAAGCAGTTGTGTTCCTGTTCTGTCCTTCAGCTGCTTCAGTTTCTCACTGATCCACCTCACTTGTGAAATGAAGAGTTCTACTTCTCACCTACTTTGTTTTAAGTCTGTATTGCATAACTGCTCTTTAAAGTGAAATCCTTGTAATATTCAGGAGTAAATCTTAAATCCTTGAAAAAGCTAAGTATTGAAGACCTCTCAGGACCATTTCTACAGTCGTTTTCTGTAAGTGTCATGCTGGTATTTTGGATGTTCAGACTGCAGGGAGTTATGGTTTCCTTTCTCCAGTTATGGTTTCCTTTCCTCGGCTCTTTTATTGCAGTAGGAAAAAATGTTAATTTCAAATACATCTGACGTCAGCTGGTTTGGGGGAGCTACAGTCAAGCAGTTAAATTACGTCCTTAGCACTGGTTTGCAATATGAAATACAAAATAATTTCAATATCTACTATGTCATTACAGGCAATTAGAAGAAATTAGAATTTACGCTCATGCAACTGTACTGGAAGCGTTCACCCCGAATTCTTCTTTCTCTTCCAGGCCAGAAAACGATACCAGTTCCTGTCACGATAGGGATGAGAAGCTGCAGTCTCCACCGAGTGGTCATTCTCCCATTTGTGGTGGGAGCCAGTCCAGCATTTCTGACCTCTGCATTTCCCCTTCATGTAAGGATAGTCTGTGAATGCTGTTGCTGATGCCTTTCTTCACTGAGGCAGCTGTTGGGGCCCTGGCTTGTGTATTGTAGACTGGGGTTTTTTTGTTGTAGTGTGGAGATGTCCCTCTGTTTATAGGCTTTGGGTCAGTCTGCAGGACCTTGGTGCACACCATAGACTTCGGCTCGAGTTGAGTGAATGGCTACAGAAGGTAATGTGGGGTCAGCAGACACCAATGGTTTCACTTGCCTGGCTCCATCTTGTTTTCTGTGGAAGTGCCAAGGATCAAACCCAGGGCTTCCCATGCATGAAGGATACTGTATTTCACTCTGCAATGTCCTCTGCTGAGGGAAAGAGTTGCAGCCCAGAGACAGTGCACTTCCCAACAGGCAAAGCCCCTTGCTTGATCAAACATACCCTTGTTTGGATCTGAATGAGTCACTGTCTGCTGGCACCTGCAGGCTCTGTTGGCTGGACCTCTGTGTTAAAGTTGAAGGCAGCTGCAGTTCTCTGCTTAGATTTGCAACTGCATTCAGACCATCCAAGGTTGTGGAGGATGGGCAGGCTGGTGCTGTGTAGTTGCATTGTGGGTGATGCTGCTAAAGATTCTGCCCTTGCAGCTTCAGCTGAAATGAATGCAAACTCAGCTGGGCCTGAGAGCTCTGAAACATGTGGTGGAATTTAAAAGGGTATAGACTTCTGAAATACTTGATTTCTGAATTTCTGATATGCACAAGATCGTGGACCTTTGAATGTGGGAGTTTCAGCCTTCTTGCAGAGATTCATTAACATTTCCCAATTATGGATTTAAGGCAAAATGTTCAGCAATCTTAGATAAAGGATCTTGCAGCATATCCAGGACAGAATTATTAATAGGTTGAAACAAAGTGCGCCTTTACTTTGCTGAAAAATGTTTTGAAGCAGTAAAGAAAGAGCATACTTTTTACTTTCCCTTCTATTTTTTTAAATTTCCTAAAGGAAATGAAAGGGATTCTGAGAAAAGTAACCGAGGCCTTGCAGACAGGAATTTGCTTGTGTAATGCCTTAGAGCTGATAAATACAACATGCTGAATGGAAGCTGTATGATAGAAGCAGGTGAAGCTCCTGTCCAAGATAGGCACTTGAGTTCTTGCTGTTGTGTAGGAACGAGGATTTCTGTCCTCAGCTTGCTGTGCACAGTAACACCTTGAGTACAGCTGAGCCCATCCCAGGGCCGCAACTCAGATCAGTAAAGGTTGTAAACTAGTCGAAAGCATACTGACTTGACAGTTTTCTTATAGAGAAGAAAAAAAAATTGATTTTTACATACTCATGTTTTGTAAAGGAAGTTAAACCAAGAAGGTATCAAAAGTGTTCCCATTTACTGTTTTAAAGTGAAATTGGATGCAATTCCTAAGGTGTTACGCAGCCATCCAGAGCCCAACATGCCTTCTGAACCACATCTTGATAATGTCTTGCCAGTGAAATGCATTCACTTACCTCTGTCACATTTTCTGTGCTGCTGTTGCTGTCTGATAGTTTGCTTGTCGAGATTTGTGAGGAGGTTTAACCAGAAAGCCTCAGTAAGTCAGCAATGTAAATGGTGTTAATTTTTGATGAATATTGATTCAAAGTCTTCATGCTGAAGAAATTCCTGCACACTTTAATGCTCCATATTGCCAGAACTTTGCTTGCAGCCTCTGTCTAAAAGTTTATTATTTGTTTTCAGTCAAAGTTATATTCAGGTGGCTACTAATAAGACTACTGGATTATACTCTATTCTTGGAAGATAATCTTGGAGCTCATAATGTAGAGCATATTGCAAGTTTACATGCATTATACATGTGAAAAGACAAACAATTTTTCTGTGGCAGAGGCAATTCTTCCTAGCACTAATCCAGGCTATAAAATAACACTGAAACTACTTGAGGGATTAACTGAGGTTTGTTCCAGGTGTTTGCAAGTAGCCAGTGACATATGTGCTTGTCTTTCTTATCTTTTGGGACTTAGAAATGAGTAGGAGAAGACAAGTGAAAAGAGACTGCACTGCTGGACCCCTTGGTTGTTATGTCAGTGACAGAACTTTCGTTTTACATGATGATAATTGAACTGGGTCTTTGGATAGCTCCTGTTTTCCAAAAGGCAGTGGGTTTGTAATATTTGAATTGGAAAGGCTGTAATTTAAGACAATGGAAAATAAACGCTTTCTTTTCTAGTGCCATCTAAGATACAGCAGGGAATGGTACCTAACAGAAAGGTGTAAAAATAATTGTACTACTTCTAGAGGCCCTCCTCGTGCCCTGCCAAACATCTTTGCTGTGCAATAGATATGCAATTTATTGAGTTCTGATCTTGGTCTGATGGTCGTTCTGCAGTACCAGGAACCTGCTCACTTCAGAATATGTGTTTTCCAGGATCACATGAATGCTTTGGGACTCAGTTTCATGCAGTCAAGTCATGAAATTAATAGTAAGAGAACAAGAGTGAAAAAAAAGAATAAAAGCTTCATGTGAACAATTAGCATCATCAAGCTCATATCTATCTCAAGGAGGCTAAATTTAGCCTTGAGAAACATTGATCCTCTTTTGTTTTCTAAAAATAGGAACAGTTCTTAATGTCCTGCATGCCTGGAAATACTCAGCTGTTCTTGGGTCGTTCTGACTTTGTCTGGGCCCATCCTCCCTTTTTGTCACTTTGGTAAAGAATCAATAATTCTGGCACTTTTTTTTTTTCTTGTCTCCTGTGAGCAGAAAACTACAGGACTAAAGATGAACCCTGGTCATCTTACTACACTTATTATGCTGAATGTCAGACAGAACATGTGCTGGGCAGAGAAATGCTTGTCTGACAGTGACCTAATCTGCATTCATATCAGCATGTGAGAGCAAATCAGGACGGCAGCCTGTCCTGAGCATGGCAGGAGTGGAGCTAGGGATTTTCCCTAAACTTTTATTGAACTTGCACATCTTGATAGCCTTTTGCCTCTCAGTAAACTGACTGTACTTCACTTCCCCGTTAGTGTAAGAAAGCAAGTCTGACAGAAGTATAAAACACTGGGTTTTGTGTTACGTGATTGTGCCTGTTACTGTGGATATGAACGGACAACTGGAAGTGGTTGAGTTGCTGTGGTTTTAATTAGATAGTGGACATTAGCTGATGTATGTTAAGTGATGGTCTGCATGCTCCTGTCCCATTGCTACTGCAAAGTGTAGCCAGTTTATTTTCCAGCCGCAGAGGGCTGGAAGTATCACACTTGAATTTCTTTTGCTCAGGTGATGAGCTGTAGTGCACTGCCACATGAACTCAGTAGCCTGCTAATACTTCTTCATACAGCAGGAAGCGTGACTTGATTGTATTTCTGGTAAAACTCTAAAGAGAAAACTGCTCCCTGAACTGTGTTTCTTTTTTAAGTAGCAGTTGAAGTGAAGTCATCTGAAGTATTCTCACCAGGCCACGGAATGGACAGAAGCATCCCAGCTGATGACAGTGTTTTGTCTTCCCAAGACTTCACCGAGGACAACGTAAATGGGCAGTTGTATAGGTATGATTTATCCAGAGGATATCTAAAATGGGGTTTACCAGCTAATTCCATGCTGCTGTAAAGACAATCTGTGAAGTCATTTGATGTATGATGTAGTCTGGCCTGAGACAGCTGTGGTGGTGCTTGCCAAACAAAATACCCTTAGCTGTGCCAGAGGCAGCTGTTCAATTTCTAAGCATCTGGTTCAGAATGGGAGAAATCTCAAGCCAGAAATTATTAATGAACTTCACATGCGTGCTCTACGCAGTCTTCTGCAAATACAACTTCCTGATTGCTTCCTTAGATGACTCGACTCTAGCCCATGAAAAATCATTTATTAAAGAAATAGGTAGGACTTTGGGAACAGGGCAGGAATTAACTTGCAGAAGGAAGAAAAATGAAGCATGTTAAAGTGGGTTCAGGGTGTTTAAACACTCTGAGTTGCTAGCATTGCTGACCAGAGTCTCTGTTTTATCCTCTAGATGGATATAGCAAAGGATGCAGTATTATGAGGTCACCTAGCAATGGGATTCAACTCTTCCTTGAAATTATTCCTGTTAAATGAAAAGTCTTGCTCTCCTTATCCTGCTGGTACCTTGAGCCTCCTGTGAAGCCTTTGTCATGTGTACAGCTGTGATGTTACATATATTGGATGAGAACTAGGAATTCATTAGCAATTGGACCAAGGTTTACCAAAGTTTTCAGGGCCTACATGTGTCCTTCTGACATTAACAGCTTTTTCCTATAGTGAATTTGATTGGGCCAAGTTTTAAACAGTAAGTGTAGAGAAATTTTAAAAGCAAGTACATTCCCGGACTAAATCATAGAATGGGTGGAGATGTGTTAAAAGGAAAGGTTTTACTAGCTCTTTATGGACCTGATTTTTCAGAAGTCTTTATGATTTGTGTCAGTTAAAGCTCTAGCATTCTGAAAACTGGACTCTCTGCCTAGAACTTTATTTCCTTCAGGTCTACATACGCCTGTGTGTGGTTTTGGGGTTTTTGGGGGCTTGGTGTGGTTTTGATTGTTTGGTTGGGAGTTTTTTTCCCAATTGAGATGTTTCCATGGTGAGACCTGAGAAATTACATATTGTCAACAAATTACCACTGGTTTCAGCTGAAGTACTTAGTAGTCATACCTCTGTCCCATCATTACTGGTTTTATTTCTGTTGTCTGTTGTAACAGTAGCTGAGCATGTAGTAGAAAGAGAACATGAAAATTTTATGGCCAAATTGCTTGCTTTGTGATGGAGAGAGAAATTATTTTTCAGGCTTTGGCTTGCAAAAAACAAGTCAAATTGGCAGCATCTTGTCCCCCCACCTTAGTGAGGTGTTTTGCTTCTCTAGAGTCATAACCTCTTATTACAGAGGCATGTCCTCGGTGATCTTTAATTTTTCTTCATAGATGTGTCTAAATCTCAATCATAGATGGACTTGATAGAACTGAAGGCACAGGTGCAAGTATCCTGCAGAGGAAGATAATACCTTTTCACCGAGTTCTTCCTTAGCATTCGTACAGTAAATTGTATTTCCAAATGCGGCCTCGAGTTACGGATATGGGAATGTAGCCATTCACACAGTCCAAGCGAACACAGGGTTTTCTATGTCAAGGGTCTTTTGTTAATATGTTGGTGTTGCAATAGCTAGACCTGCCTTTTCATTCTTTCACTCCTGGAAACGTTCTTTAATTTGTTTGCATAACAAACAGAACTAATAAATCACTGCTTTGCTCATAGTTTTGTCCACTGTAAAAAATGTCTCCTTCCTAGAGGCAAATACCTATTAGGCAAATACCAAGACCTTCCTAGAGAGGTATTTATAAGAAAAGGACAGCTGAGTTGGGATGGGGAAACAGTAACTGCTTTTTCCCCTCTTACTTAGCAGTATAAATTGAGAATTTAACTGCACAGAGATAAGTGAAGTTACACAAAATCAGTCTGAGAGAAGAATGACACCCTTGTAGTGACATTTCTGTTGCAGTTGTTTTACTTCCACAGGAACAAATGATTATTCCAGCTGATGCATGTCAGACTGGCAGCTGCCCCGGCATTGCTATTCCCTCCTTGTTGTATTTTGATCATGTAAGAATATAGCACTATTGTGTTTTTTAGCCAGTCAAGGAGAAATTTGTAATGGACTTGAGTTTACAGTTGAGACTGATTGAAAAAGCACTTTTTTTTTTTATTGTGACTGGGTCTGGTATTATCATAATAAAGAACTTAAACTCTGCAGAGTCTTCTTAGGTCTGTATTGGCCTTGCTCGTCTGATAATCTGGTAAAATTGGTCAAAAGTCCAAGTGTATTTTTAGAGAAAATTATCTAATTCACTTTTGTGTGTTCCTGTCTCATCTCCTGGCTGATTATTCTGATCCCAGTGTCAGCCTATTGTGCACTTTTTTATAGACAATAATTTCAGGTTTTCCAAGTAAACAGTTTTCTTTCTTCTCAATGCAAATACAGATTTTTATGTGAGCTTGTTGTGGGTTTTGGATTTTTTTTGTTTGGTTGGGGGTTTTTTGTTTGGTGGGGTTTTTTTGTGTTTGTTGGTTTGTTTTTTGTTTGAGCACTTATCACACCTTGTCATCAATGACTCCTTTACCAAATGCGTTGGAACTTTTTCCCACACTAGATTTTGCTTCTTCTTTCTTCAACTCATCAACTTTGGAAGGATATATAGCACTTCTAGGTGTTGTCCTGAGGATTAATTATTTTCTGTTGATCTTGGCCTATTTATTGATGCAGGAAAAGATTAAGTGGTTCTGTGACACTTGGGCACATGGAGACCCAGATCTGCTCTGCATCCTGTCAGAAAAACAACAGGGTATTTTCAACTTTACAGTTTTTGCTACCAGCCTATTTTATATAATCCTTCCCTGAAGAGTTTGGACAGATGTGAACCATTCTGTGTGATCACTGTGTATCTCTTTCCTTGGCAAAGTGACATGACTCTGGTTGTGTTGTTTTGCTTTGTCACCGAAGTGCTCCTAGTCTGGCTACCAAGGATACTGCAGTGAAACTCTGTGGAGATGGTTGATGGCTAAAAGAACACTTTTTAATGTATAGGAATACAGATCCAAGGTTTTGTTATCTTATTCTTGAATAAGGGAAAAAAACAAACCCTCATTTATGTCTCAAAAACTGCTTTGGGGCTGTTGAATCTTCCTTTTTTATCTACCTAAGAATATCATAACACACATAAGATTATCATGAAGAGCACTAGTGAACTGAAAAACCAATTCACTTGAACTAGCTCACTTTACCAAAGTGAGTAAAATGACAAAAAAGCAATAGCAATGAGACTATTTTATGGAGAGAAAGAAATTTAAATATTTCTGTGGTCCGCACCTTGGAGTTCTATCTAGCCAATTTTACTTTTTGGGGTTTGTTTTGCCAGTGTGTTTCTGCTGCCATCTGCCACCTCTTCCTTTGAAGTGAGACAAGTGTTAACACTTGTAATACTCATAGGTAGAGGGCTGCAGAGATGGTTCTTAGCAGAGCAGTTAGCAGGTCTCTGACCTTAATAGTTATCGTATACACGTGCAAAATACAGACAATAATGCTATTTAAAATACAAAAGGAACACTTGCTCAAATCTCCTTGCAAGGTGAAGCAGGGCTGTGGAAAGGCTAATCAGCCCTGACTCAGCAGCATTCCCAAGGGAGGAGGAGAGATTAAATATCTTGAAAATCCTCCTAATCACCCTTTCTGATGGTCACAGAGAGTTCTTTTGATGGAGTTAGTTACACGGAGACTTTCCATTTTAATCACTGATCTTTGGATGGCACCTTTTTGGATCTCCTACCTTTGCCTCTTTGATTTCCTTTTTTAAATATGATGAGCTTTTTCACGTAACTATTACTTCAGTTCAACCTTTTCTCCTTTTAAGAGAAAATCGAATCACTACTGCAAACATTAATATAGATTCAGAATTATTTTAGAACCTTGCATTTCCTGGTAGCCTCTGTTTTACCTGGGAAAGAAACATGCTGGGAGCAAGGAAGAACAGTGTATCCTCACACAGTTATTGACTAAATTTTAAAGAACTGTATTCTTGCAGCATACACAGACTGTGAAATAGCAGCAGATGTTTTATGTTCTCAGTGTGAGCAAGGAACCTGTGTGCTTAGGGAGTTTATTTTATAGTTGACATCACAACTTTTTGCTCTTTTGACAAAGCCTTCGGGGAGTTCTACAAATCTTATCTCAGCCAGGAGCCACATAGCCTACATCTACCAAGACTGTGACCTATACCTTGCAGAAGTTATGGTGTCTGTGCCCTAAAAGGATGTATTCCTGTGCCATAGCATATCTGTGTATTTTTTCCACCTCAGAATGAGTCACTGAATGTGATAAATACAATGGAAAACAGGCTAAAGATCAATTACTGATTTGCAGGGAACTTAACTGAACCTGTTCAATCCTGTTGTGCAAAGAATGAGGTTTGAGTGGACAGAGCCAGGTTAGAGGCTGTGCAGTGAGCACATATCCCAGGGTATGGCACCTGTGGTGCCGTGTTCTTTTCCATTTGCAGTCTCCCTGAATTTAGAGCAGCCTGTCATGCTGTCACGTACTGCAGGTTTCACTTGGTTGCAGACTTACTATGCATACATATTTCTCCATGCATTGCTAACCCTTTCCATCTCCTCCTACAGCGATTTTCCCTCAGCTTTCACCAGCAAACCTAAGATCCCTCGCACTCCTGAAGGGCAGAGTACCAGCCCTAGAAAGGGAAAGGTCCCAGCCATTGCCCCCCAGTTCTCTCAGTCTGGACCCCAACAAACAAGCCGTCCCAGCTCCTCAGGATCATCCACAAGGAGCAGACAGAGTAAGTGGAAAAAGTAATCATTCTATTTGTCGTTCCTTGAGGTGGGAAAGGAGGGAGCACTGTAGAAACTCTTTAGGAATGAGGTCGTAGGCTACTAATGTGCCAGGAGTATATGACATTGTACTTGTCATCTGCAGGATGTACAACCATGTAATTACACCCTGCTGAACACTGCTCTTATTTCCAGGCTGTCATGTGAGCAGTTAAAAGACAAGCTTTTTCTTGTCTCTGGGTGGAGAAAAGTGGCCCAAATTCTCAGAAGTTTTTTTGGAAGTTTCTGGTCTCAGATTAGACTTTCTCTAGATGTCATCTAACTTTCTCCTTTCCTTTAGACACTCCGCTGTGTAACTCGTTTAATGTTCTTGAGTTTGGATCCCTGGGTGTGTCTACACTGCAACTGAATGTAGACCAGAGTTAGGCAGTTCAGAAGATGGGCTCAGGGCAGCCTGGTGAGCAGAGAGCCAAGCACAGGGTGCTGCTTGTGGCAGTCACCATTCTGCTGGAGGCTTGTTCTTCAGAACCACATGGCTGTGTTGTGGCCTGAAAAAGTTTGAGCAGTACTAGTCTGCGGGGGGTTCAAAAGAGAGGAAGGCTTTAATTTGAGGTTGGAGGAAAAGGATGGACACTTGCTCTAAGCCAGGCAACACAAGCCCAATAAAGTGGAAATGTTGATCTTGGATACTCACACATTGGTGAACATGTGGTATGTCAGCTGTGGAGTTTTTTTGGGGTGGAGGGGGAAGAAAGAAGCATTCTTCAGTAACTAATAAGCTTTTCCCAGGAGTGTGGATAGGACTAGCTGTATTCAAACACACCTCGGTGTCCACCATCAGTGAAAATGGCAGGAGCGATGTATATCCCTGTTTCAAATGCATTGTAACAAATTTAGTGATGATTATTTTATCACAATGTAACATCAATTCTGTTCTTTAACTGTAACTCTTACCCTGAAACATTTCACAAAAATGTAATGCCTCATACCTTCCCAAGAAATTTGAGGTATATGTATATCATTAACTCCTCATTACAAATATAGAAAATGAAACTGAGATTTGAGATAACCTAGTAAATCAGTAACAGAGCTGGAAAGAGCATCCTAAATTTTCTGTGTTGCTCACTCTTTTGTCATTCCACACAGTTGCATGTGCAGGGAAATAGTGTGATTTTATTCAGGTAGTACAGGTGTGGCAATGGAAGGGAATGTCCTTGGTGGTGGAAGGAGGTTTTGACCTAGAGATTACTTGCTTGAACATTCCTGTGCTGAGGTAATACTGACAGCTCTTTCAGCTTTACCTTTGCTGCGTGTGCCCTGTACTTCACCTCTGGCATCAGTGCTTTCTGTTTCCTGTGACAGCAGCACTGTTCTGCCCTGACTGGATGTGGTGTAACACCCAAGAGTCTGTCTCTGGTTCCTGTTTCGATTCATTTCCAAAAGCATTGGCCCATTGAAAAGAAACCTTGATGAAGAAAGGAAAAGCACAGTGTGTGTGTGTGGACGCAAAAACTCCTCTGCATATTCTAGTTTCTCCAGAGCAGCTTTACTCTCCTGGATGTGTGTGTCCTAGGAAAGATGTGACATACATATGTTGGCTCTGGAGCAAGACCCTTTTCCAGTGGCACAGTGCATAACACATTTTGTTTTCAAATCGCGTTAAAGTAGGTCACTTGGGTTTCTCTGTGGATTCAGTATATGTGATTTGTTAGTCCAGACTCAAGCTCTTCTTTTATTGGATAGGATATGTCTTACAATATTCCTCTTCTCTGTCTGTGCATCCCAAAGCTGAATGTGTAGCAGGCATTCCAACTTGCTGTGTGTCCATTTACCTCTTCTCCAAATTTTTATCTTGGGATTCCGGGTTGTCATCTATCTGTCCACATGTGCCATGAGACAGACTTAGTGTCAGCAGTTGAATGTTAAAATCTTCCTGCTAAAAATAGCAAAGAAATTATTTTGCAAACAAGTCATCTTCCATTCACTCTGTGTACATGTATCCAGCCTTGTTGTCTGCTGTCACAGAGCACCTATTAGTTCTTGTCCATCCTGCAGGGCCCTTCACACATGTGTTTGTGGTTGGGAAAAGTGAGATAAAGGTTATGAGGACCAGATTTTTAAAGGACTAGAAAGGGGCTTAAGCTCCTATGTTAAAACTTGAGGTTCTCAAAGGCGATTCTCAGCTGTTACTTAAAGGTGCAGGGAAGGTGTCTTAAGCAGGTGAGCCCCTAATATTTCTCTAGTAAAGCTCTGTGCTACTGCTCCTTTAATTTCCTGGCTGACTCATCTATAAATCCAAAATGGTATCAAATGCACAGATATCAGCAATCAGTAGATTTCAGCAGTTGCTGCCTCCCATTTGCCTGCTGCATAGGTACGTAGGTTTTTACATATCAAGAGACCCTGTTCCAGTGGAAGACTATCTTTAGTTTGTGGATTTCTTGGTATTTCTGAAAAAATGCAGGTTTTCATAACTGATGGACATGGTGAGAAAAAGATGAGCTTCTGATTGTACTTGATGTGCTCACTTATTTTAGAGGCACATTTTTAGCTTGATTTTAATATTTATTATAGGTGTAGTTTCTGGAAACAAATTGATTTTATATAAACCTAGCTGAACTAGCTGGACTGCTCCTCTTGGAGTGTGGAGTGTGTGGAATGCTTGAGGAATGTAGAGGAAGCACAGGTACTTAGTTCAGCTACAGGCCTGGGGCTGGATTCCTGCCTGACATGCAGCCAGCTGCTGTTAGCTGAGCTCTAAAACTGTACCTTAAAGCAAAAACCAAGTTCCTCCAAATAAAACCAGCCATGCTGGGACCCACTGTGATTTCCACTTCCTAGCTGGCACAGGGATGACACTGGCAACACAGCTGGAACATAGAGTTCCAGAGGGAACAAAGGGACCTCCAAATTTAGACCTTTTCAACTGTGCTCCATGTGGACATGGTTGAATGGTTTAATCTACCCTGTTCCTTATTCTGCATCTATTCCAGGCAACTCTTCGTGGGCATGCTGAAGCTGTTTGCAGTGTACCAAGTTCTGTCTAGGGCACGTTGGAGCTAGGGCACTACAAAAATCTCTACCAGAAGAATGAGGAAATGTTTTTAGTTGGGAGTGTGACTGGGCCCTGGTGTCTCCCTTTCAGTTCTTTCCATGTCCATAGACAAGGGGTTGCCATAAATACGTTCTGCGTTTTTAAGTTGCAGCATTGGAAGTTAAGTGCCTTTCTGCATGTTTTTTGTGATGTTTGTGTCCCTGTATAGGTCGAACAAGTGTTGCCCTCAGGCAGCTCCTATCTTGTAATAAATCCTGCTTTCAGCTGACAGACTCTTTCTTGCTGTTTTTCTACAGGCAGCCAGTCCTACAGGAAGTGAGAACAGTTCCTTTCCTCGAGAATCACCTGTCACATTGTCGAAGCACAGAGCCAGCTTCCTGTAATGAGCTTTACTGGTGACCTACGGAGCAGAGAGTGAGGTTGTTGACACCACATGGCATTTGCCTTGCACGGTGATTCCGGGATTATCTGATGGGATGCGTCTGTTGTGGTCTCTAAAGCTGGCTAAGACAAGGGCCTTGTTATTACAATTCAAGGTCTCAGCAGCAGCCCAGGACTGATATGGGACATGGATATAGTTCCAGTTCCTCTAATAGTTTACTCTAAAGTGACATTGCCACCTTGAGAAGAAACTCTTGCTCTCCGCCTTCTGTGTCAGAGTAAATGGCCCTTGCAGACAGTATGTAGGGCTCTGCACAGGAGCCTGACCACACAACTGTCTTTTTAACATATTGTTTGCTGAACCAGCCTGTCACTTGCTGTTTTTTAAATTATGCTTTGTGAGTGGGTTGGGAGATATCTGTGTTCAAAGGATCTGCATTAGGAGGGACAGTGTACATCATGTGCAGAGCCTTTACTGCCTGGAGCAGTGATGTGGGGTGAGATCTGTTTGGCCTCCTGAGACTGGAGAGGAAGTAGTTCATCAGCTTCTGGTTGACCTGTAGCAGATGAAAAACACTGTGACAGTGTCCAAGGCAGCATCCATGTTCACCTCTGACGATCTGATCAGCAGCTTTAACTAAAGCAATTACTCCTGTTCCTTCTTTCCACATTTTTTCTTAATTCTACTGTTTAACATTTGAGGAATGAATAATCCGTTTTTTTCCACTGGAACGAAGAACTTTGCTTCTTCTTCATAGAAGAAACCATGAGAATGTGAACAGATCAGAAGCAGCTTTCTCTTTACATGTGACTGTGGTCAATCTTCTTTGGTCTTTGTGTTTTTTTTTAATGTTCTTCACTTCAGAGCAATGTCTGGTTTTGTCTTCATGGAATTTGTGCTGGTCTTTGGTGAATATGAAGTGCTGGCTAGGCAAGAGAGATCAGGAAGCCCTCCACTAAATAAAGAACACAGCAGTTAGTTCTGCCAGTGGATTACAAAGCTAGTGCTTTTTGTTGTTCTTTCTCTCAAAAGTAACAGTGACCAGGAAACACTAAAGTCTTCACTGGGGGTTGGCTTTTCAGTAACATCCCCTCATGTGACAGCTGTTAGGACACATAAATGCAGTTTACATTGGAACTTGGCTGCTGCTGAGGCAGAGATGTACAAAAAGCAGCAGACTTCAAAACCAAATGCTTTAACTGGTACAAAAAGGGGAAAGGTAAGGATTTGGTTTTGGAGTTTCACCTTGAGAGGCAAACAAGTTGTTCACAGCCTGAAAGGTAAAGCAATTCCCACAGTGACACTGCCTTCCCCTGCAGTGAAGAGCTGTAAAGCCACTGGTCATTTCTATAGGACCAGAAGAGAGCTTTGTGCTTCTGACAAGGTCTTGAATTGTGCCTCTTGGTGTGTGGTGGCGACTGAAGAGCCAAGGCCACTGGTGTAGTTGCCATGAGACCCATCAAGATGCTGTGTCAGATGTTTGCAGGAAGAACACACAGGTTCAGGAAACCACTTTGGATAATAGACTTCAAATTGGAATCAAAGTGTTTTGTAGGAGAATACACCCTCTAACTTAAAATCTGGTCAAATTCATGTGGGAGTTACAATTTACTACTCAGTACCTTCGGGGTGTCCACAGGCCTAACAGAGTACGGGTAGAGTAGGCAGTAGAGTACAGTAGGCAGAGTACGGGTGTTGCTTTAACTCCCAAGCTACTTAGGACATGGAGTGACTATAGACACTTGATAGCCCCCATCACACTGATCCCCATGCTAGACAAAGAAGTCACAGAAAATCGCTGACTTGTGCTTAGATCCATCTGCCTCCTCTCGGAGCTGATCAACACGATTCATGGGAAAATGTCCTCTGGTTCACAAAAGGGCAGTAATGGAAAAGCCATAAAAGCTCACCGTGTGGTTTTCCAGGGTAGGCAGCTTTTCTCTTTCCTCTGAAATTCAGAGGTTTTTCCATCATGTAATATCAATGGCCAGGTTGTTAACACTGAAGTGCTAAGTACATTCATTTGCATACACAGATAACGTAGAATGCTCCAGCAGTCGTTTTATTTATTTTACAGCAGTGCTGAGTTTTGTGTTGGAGCAGAGTGGAGAGCGGCTTTTGAAAAGTGTTGAGTGCAGACTCAAAGGGGGGGTGGGGGAGTGGGAAAAACCTCACTGATTTTATAGTGAGTTGAGGTCAATACGTTATCACTCCAGTCACCTGAAGGTGGTTGGTAGGTACAGCAGATCAAGATTAATGAAAAACCAAAATGCATCTTGCTGAATTGGACTGAAAGGAACAAGCTGAAGTACATGTACTTGTGTGTTTCTTACTCAGGCCTGTTGCAATGCAGAACTCTGTATGTACATGTTTTCATGTTCAACTCTTAGATGTTTTGGCCTGTGAGTACAGAGTTTGAACATGGAGAGTGTTTTTTATATTGATGCGTGAGAAACTTCATTTTCCAAATGCCTGAGAGAAACTATGGATATACTTAGAAATAATTTATCAGCTGAGCAGTAATTTGAGAGGCCAAGGAAATAACATGTCCTCCTTTCCCTGTCTTATTCACAAAAAGCCCCTGTGATGCCAGAAGGAAGGTTTGAAGCTAATGCAAAATGTCAGTTCTGCCTTTGTTCATAGGACTCCACTGTTCAGGGGGGAGAGGTCCCTGAATGCAGGTCAGTAGCACACACATAGCAAATTCAGCACCTCACTGCACAGTTGTTGGGTGTCTTTTGTATAAGCCACATAGAGGCTGCTGCCAGATTCAACATCCCCCTGGTAAATTCATAACTGGAGCAGTGGAAATTGCTGCCTCCATGGGAGGGGTGTGATTGCACTTAGAGTGGCTGTGAATTCATTTACAGAAAGCAAATACAGTTATTGCATATGACACACGGATCTGCAAGGGAAGTTTTTCTGGGACCAAAGTCCTGTGTGGTGCAACTGTGCCTTTTGGATGTAACTTCTGTATATTGTGTAATTTTGTTTATGGACAATGTTCTTTGAGACAAACTGCATAAGTGTATTTAGGTTTACATAAAGCCATCATTCTGTACGAGTGCTTTAAAATTATCTGCCAGTGACCAGATAAAAATGCTTCTAAAGGGATTTTTTTCCCCTTTTTTCTCTTTCTGACATGTTTGTTTTGGGGTTCATGAACTTTTACTGTGTGCATTTCTTTACATTTCACTCTGGTTTATTATTGACAAATTCTGTCTCCAACAGTTTTATCTCCATCTAAGTGGAAAATAGAGCTCCCTTCTGTTCAGCCTGGCCTGCCTCTGCAGAAGTAGTGTTGTTTACTCAGAAGTGTTGCAAAGCAGGCATTAGCCACTCATTGTTCATGGTCTCTCATGAGGAGAGCCCAGGCGTGTGGGATGCCACCAGCGACCATTGGTTTGGTGTCAGAAGTATTATTTGTTGTATGATTTAAGTGTGAAGGGAAAGACAAGCAAGGAAGTTCTCTGAAAGAGAAAATGTTGCTGTGATGGGGAGGGACAGTGGTTGCTTGGTTTGGTTTTGAATTGGTTCCTTTAAACAAAGTTTCATTAGTCTTTATCAATCATGGTGGAGATGGCAGTGTAGAGATAAAAAGCACTGCGTTGTGTTCACACACGTCTTTGAGTAGGGGTAGCAGACAAGCAAACTGCCTTCCCCCGAGGTCATTAAGTACATCTAGGCTTGCCTTTTAGCTTGGGGCTTGAATTAATCTTTGAGACAGAGATTGGCAGTTTGGGCCATCCTCACGCTTGCTTGCAGTCTGGCTCAGTATTGGAACAAGCCCTTTCCCAGGAAAGGAAACGTTGGAGTTGCACCTTGCTCAGCGTAATCTAACGAAGGAGTGTGAGAGCCCTGCCAGGCCCCCTGGCTGCGCAGTGTGGCCCACCAAGCTCGAGGAGGTGTGTGGGCATGGCCAGCAGAGAGGGGATAGATGGAGCCTTGCAAACCTCCACTGACCCTGTGGGAACTGAGTACCAAAATACCTCTGACTGAGCCATGTGGGCTTCTCCAGGCTATGCTTTCCCAACCTCTGCTATTCATAGAGATTGTAAAAGCAGTGGGACTCCTGAGAGTTTATTGAAGGGTGAGAAACAGCAAGATGTTTCAAGACAAACAAAACAGACTAAGACCAGACTGTTCTGGCCAAGCTGTGTGGGAATCTGCTGCTAATAGATTTTAAAAAGAAACCAACTTCTGGTGCAGAACATAGAACCTTGTCCTGCTGCATTATCAGACCAGTAATTCTTCTAGCCTGGTATCTTGTCAGTGGTTGGGATCTGATGTTTCAAAGGAAGTTTCTTCCCATCTCTGGGCTGCTTTCTGCCCTGCAGTGGAAGGGCATTGCATTCAGTTACAGGATCGTGATCCAAATTTCTACTTTTTGACGACCTGGTGCTCTCTGAACAACAGGCTCAGTGGCACACCCTTGGACATCTAATAACTTTCTGGAATGCGTCCTCCTTTTAGTACAGATTTTCTCAGTGGTGCTTGGCAGATGGTCCAAGTTTCCAAGAAACTAGGGCAGTAATTTGTTGCAGTGAAAGTGAGAATGCTTCAAATAAGCAGGAAGAAATCCAGGTGACAGCTTTAGTGCTTTGTTCTTATCTTCTTCAAATATGGGAAATGCTGTTCTGATATGATTCTAAGTCAACAGATCTGGGGAGTGTCATTTTGTTCACTCTGAGTGACCTGGCTTTGTATATAATTTAAAAAATGGTTTCCAGTATGCCTTGCTGTTTTTCAACTTAAAATGTCTTTAAAAGTTTTACTTCATCTTATTTGTTTTTCTTTTAATAATGCTCAGAGCTAATTCTGTTAAGTAAGCAAGTAAACAGGACAAATAAAAATCAGTGGATATCTGAAACAATAAGATTTATGCTGTAAATGTTTAAGGTACCTTTTATATTGAGCTGTTGCTGACAGCTATGAATGCTGAGGCCATTTGCAAATCAGTCCACCTGCTGAGGGATTTTAGGAGTCGAGGACACCTCCCTCTACTGATTTCAAGGAAAAATTATTGCCCTTGTAGATCCAGATTTCATTACAGGAGCATAGTCCTCCTCTGAAGAGTGCAAAAGTTGAGCTAGCGTGAGGATGGGATGTAAGTGCTGGAAGTAGCAGCTCTGTGCCAAGTGATACAGCTCCTCCTTTGGTGTGCCATGTGCCGGTCTGACTGCCCTTGCCGTTGTCTGGATCCGGTTGACTGTTGGCAGTGGTTGAATGTTTCCTGAGAACAAATCACGGTATTGTTTGTGTCTGCTCATGCACTGCCTTTCGGGAGCGTGGTTCATGCTGGTAGCAAGAAGCAGAACCATTAGCACCAAATGAATTCTTTGTCAAGCAGGATGTCTCCCTGAAATTTTTACCCTTTTCTCCAACTGCTTTCCCCCTGGACTGAATTTGCAGTATCCTAGTGGACTGGCTCCTCTAAAGCAGGTGACTTTTTTTTTTTTGTTAACTTGGCAGATTGTGGCCTACCATGATTTTCCATAAAACTGGCTCCTTTCTATTTCTTCCTCATCCAAGTGAGCAGCTGGGACATGAAATAGGGCAGCTCTGGCACTTGAGGAAAACAGTTCTATTTCAATCAAGCTCCTTCCATCCTCAAGGCCTGTGGAAACTGGGCTGTTTGAAACAGCCAAAATTTCCACCCTGACTAACAATACCAAAAGCTCCATGCCAGGGAGCTCCTAGTCATGAGCCACCACCTCAGGGAATGATCCACTGGCAAAGTACAACAGCAGTTCTCAAGGGTCCCATCGCTCCGTGCCCCAGCAATACTGGCTGCAGAGCCATCACTGTCCTGTTTCTGCCCAGATCCAGGGACTGGGTCCATCCAGAGCAGCTGCACCAGTGTAGCCACACTGCAACTAGGTGCAAATCATGGATTATGAGCCATCACAACTGGTCTCATGGCTCACAGTCAATCTCAGTGCTTATGTGATGTGGGGCCATGAGGAGCTTGGCCCATAACTGAGGCTTTTAGGCCCATACACAGTAACAGTAAGAAAGATGTGGCCTGCTTCTCCCAAAATTTAGAAATTGGTCTGGTTGAGTTTTTAGTCATGCATACCTGGAGCTGGCCTGACATTTAGTGTCATCATCTCACTCAAATTCAGGACCTGGCCATTGCAGAGGATGGTTTCCCATTTGTGCAGAATGGGAGACAAATAACTGACTTCTGATTTGTTTTCCACATAGATGAAAAACTTTGAGTGCCTAAATGGCTCTTTCCTGTATTGTAGGTTAAAACCTCAGTGTGCTTTGGGCAGGGGCAAGAAGAGGAATCATAAGGCTGTTTCTCTCTACCCCTGGTTATCCTGTGACTCTGAAGATGCAGGTGGTGAGGATGCAGATTTTCACAAAGCCATGCTGAGAGTTACAGAAAGGTCGGTCTGAACCACTGTGAACTTCCACAGATCTTGTTGGGACTCCCAAGGTTCTCTGAAACCACTTACAACAACTAAAGCAGAAGCCAGTGTCAGCAGTTGTGTGTCACTGCCCAAGTCACGCAGAAATGGCAGCAGTGACAACCTATTTCATCTCAGATCCCAGCGTGTGACTTGGCTCTGGGTCATGGCCAAGTGCAGGGCAGAGACCAAGGTTTTTTAACCATAAGCAATCCGGTGATCTTACACCTTTCTGGTGACAGTAACACATTTGTGTCTGTAGAGTCCAATCTGAAAAAGGTATTTCCTTGATCTACATCTAGTTATTTTCATTATTCATTGCTAGTGAAAAAGAAGTATGTCCTGTATTTCAACCCACTCCAGCTTCCCCTGAGCAGCTGTCAGGAGGCAGCTAGTTTTCTCCTCCCTGGCAGGAGGGGATGGTTTGAACCTTTCTGTAAAGCTGGTAAGTTTTGTTCAGGTGCCTAAAGTAAGTTTCAGAAGGAATCTCAGCACATGCATAAAAATCTGTCCGTTTATCCTGCAGCAGTGGCCCCTCTGAAGAAAGTCCTTGTAGTTTCCTGTCTCTGCTTCCTTCCGTTGCTCTAACTTTTTGTTTTGTTTGGAGGGGGATTTGCCTTATTTTTCCCTGCAGTGGGAATTGTTCCATGTGGCTGGATCATGCTCATGCACTACAGAGGAAAAGGGAGGCTTTGAAAGGTGCTTGTCCCAGGCTGGAGCTCTTTGAAAACTGGCTGGATGTTTGGTTGTAGCCCCTTTCCTTTCACCTGTACCACAGCCTCTTCCTGCAGCACAGACCTGATCCCAAATGAGAGTATTATGGTAATCTCTGGTATTATACAAGAATCTCCTTCCTTTTGTGCTGGGACTGATTAAAATCTCTCCTTACCTTTACCTTCTGACGTACTTTATGCAAAACCATTTCCTAGTGAGAACAATTCAGGGCAACTCAGCCCTGAAGCGTTACCTGTCTGAGGTTGAGACCTCTGGGCTTCATCAGACACCTCTCAAACCATTCCTGGGCAATGGGAATGGGACAGTCTGATGCCAGATGACCTGCCAGTGTTTTTCTTCTTTCTCCCAACATGGACAGTTGTGCTGGGCAAAGCAGTGAGTCTCAAGCTGCCTTATCTTCTGCAAAGCTGACTGGTCCTGCAGCTTGGCACAGTTACTGGTGTTACCCACGTGCTGCTTTGAATGACTTTTCTCTGGGCTGTGAGTGTGATTTGTGCTGGGAATACCCTGTCCTTGCTAGGAAATCAGCTCCTGGGGAAATAATGTCCTTGCTTAGGCGTGTTGGAGATGATGGAGGGGTTGTTATCACCACAACCTTTAGAGGTATGTGGTGGGTTAACCCCAGCAGCTGCTCAGCCCCACTCTGCCCTCATTCGCTACCTCCCAAAGCAATGTGGGAGAGAAGCAGAAGGATAAAAGTGAGAAAACTTGTGGATTAAGATAAAGATAGTTCAATAGATGGAGTAAAAGCTGTGTGCACCAGCAAAGCAAAATAAGGAATTCCTTCACTGCTTCCCACGGGCAAGCAGGTATTCAGCCATTTCTGGGAGAGCCAGAACAGTTACTCCATGATGCATAGCTGGTATTTGGGAAGACAAACATCATAACTCCTTCTTTCTCCCAGTTTTTAATGCTGAGCACTTTGGCACACAGTCTGGGATATCCCTTTGATTAGTTGGGTCAGCTGTCCCTGCTCTGTCCCTTCCCAGCTTCTTGTGCACTCCCAGCCTGCTCACTGGTGGGGCAGCATGAGAAACAGAGCTGACCTTCATGCTGTGTAAGCAACAGCTAAAACATCCCTGCCTTATCAGCGCTGTTTTGGTCCCAAATCCAAAACATAGCACCATACCAGCTACTACAGAGAAAATTCTCTCTGTCCCAGCCACAGCCAGGGCAGGTGCAGGTCTGTTCATCGTGCTTTGCGTGGGACTGGCCATAAGATGTGATGAGTGGAGGCACAGTAAGACTCAGGACAGGCAGAAGCTCCTCTGAGCCCAGCTGGGCACCAAAGGAAGAGGGTGGGTGGCAGCAGGGCGGTGTGAGGTGTGAGGCTGGCACCCAGTTACTGGGCACAGGCCAGTGAGAGAGTAGAACCTGGGGTTTTCTGAACACCTGTGGAGAAGTCTGAGAGAAGGTGGCATAGAACCCTGAAAGGAGTGAGGGCTGTTTGTCATCTGCTCCATCTCCAGTGAGTTCCTGGCAGGCACCTTTAAAGCCCCAGTTGGACAGGATGGAGTAGTGCAATACTGCACTGAGAGGTGAGGTTCCCTTTTCACCAGTTCAGCAAAGGCTCCTGCTACTGTTGTAGGAGCTCTTCCAAGTCAGCCTGAGCTGCTGCAGGCTCCTTTGCAGCCCTGAGGAGCAGAATATCAGTATTTTAATCATGAAGAGCTTTTCTTCTGTGTCTTGTCATGAACTGATGCCATAGATAGAGCTGTAACTGCTCCAAAGGCTACTGCTGTGCCGGACTTTCTGTGCAGACTTGTGCTCTGAAACAAAAGGAATGGGAAAGCAAAGAAGCTAAAAGCTCTGGTTTGCTAATGTAGCACCAGATGGACATGCCAGCTGCATTTCAGACTGGTTTATTGCTCAGTACCATTTGCATGCAGGATTCCGGAGTTTGACCTGTGTGGAGGTGTGTATGTACCAATTGGTTTGTATTAGGCTTAACCATAGAGAAGGTCATACGATAGTCTTGGTGCAGTAAGGGCTGAATCAATATGAAATTAAGGTTGTTCCTGCTGAATCAATATGAAATTAAGGTTGTTCCTGTAAAGGTAAGAATCAGGAATGGAAACTTTACCACCACACCTACTTTCAGAACTTGCACATCACAAAGAACTTGAGAAATACCTTTGTGGCACCAGTGTCCGGTGATTGTCTGAAATGCAAATGTAATAGTTTAAAAGTGTCTCCTTGTTTTAACCCCTTCCAGCCTGAGAGAGCTTTGCATCTGCCTCAGGGAAGATGAAGAGATTGGAGGAGACAGAGCAGGGAAGATGTGGGGCTGCCCCTGAGCTTCGCTGAGGTGTGAGCAGCTGGGCTGGGTGGCTGCTGGGCAGCAGTCAAAAAGATAGAGATCAAGTTTTAGGGGGAGTCCTGCTTTAATCCTTATTATTTAACTGGGGGTCCCTTTTCATGTTGGTAGGGGTGACTCTTGTGATCCCTTAGTGTTGTCTCATGTGTTCATGCAGCAGAGGGAAATCATTTGGGCAGGGTGAAGGTGCAAGGACTGCCCTGTGGGTAGGGAGGGTGGAGATGGGCGACCAGACCTACAGTGTTGTGCTTATGGTGCTGCGGCTGGAAATTGTTTGGAGACTTAAAAGGTTAACATGATCAGTACCAGCTCCTGCTTATTATCCTTTCCAGGCACAGTTTGAACCTAACATTTGTGACCCTGAGGGCCACAAGTAGATTCTGTTTGTCAGGACAACTGCCCGTCTCCCCCACTCCTGTGTTTCAGGAGGGAATCTCCTACATACTGTTAGTTTCACAGTGAAATTGGAAAATTTTTGACCCTGCATCTGCATAAACTTGGCCCATGCTGTACCCACGTCAGCTAAGAGCTGTTACACGGGATCTGGCTTTTCCTCCACATCCATTGAACAGGCAACCCACGCCAAAGATTGGGGCTGCGCACACCCAGCCCGGGTTGGTTTTCCTTTGCTGTACCACCCACAGCTAATGGGGTGCAAAGTACCAGATCAACGCCTCTCCTCCTGCACGTCTCTTTTTCTGTCCCTTTTTCTTGCAGCCTGAATTTTACTTTTTTTCCTGCTGCGTTGTTTTACGCAGGCAGTGTCTGGTCGGGTTTCTATTGCATCAGTGCCTTTGGTGGGTATTACTCAAACAATGTATTCTGCCACAAAGGAGCGGGTTCAAGCAGGTTAGAGCTGTCCAGCTTGGCCGTGCAGGAGCCAGTGACGAATAAAAGCTCCTTGAATACCTTCTTCTGCCTCTCCCCTTCCTCCACATATATATCAATTGCTTTTCCAGATTATTGAGAAAAGAGTCTCTGTATTTCCTGGGTGTGAAATGTGTTGGTTCTCCCTTTGCAATCATTGAAGATAATTTTGCTGGCAGCGCTGAGGCTTGGCCCAAGGCTCTGCTGTTGGATGGTTGATCCCAAGGCCAGTGGAAGCAGTGGAGATACTTGCCTCAGCCCTGGGAGCAGGTGGCGGGTGCCTCCAGATTGCTCGAGTGCCCTGGGACTCACATGGGATGTGGGACCAGCCCAGAATGGAGCTGCCAGCAGGGGCAAGGCTCCCCTCCTTCCCTGTCCACCCCAGCACGCAGTGCCCTGCAGGGCTTGGTGTGGGAAGTGTTCACTGGCCTTTCCCTGCTTTAGCAACACTGGGCCTGGGAAATGAGGTCTCTCTGGCCTGTAGGAATCTCAGGGCTCTGTATATTTTTAACCCTTATCCATGAACCATTCCCCTGTGGCTGCCACCAACCCCCTTTGGCATCATAACATCTGGCACAGTTGCCATTGCCCCTGAATGGTGGGTCTCCTCGTCCCTACACACCCTCTGGGCTGTGCTGAGGGGTTGATAGGATCCATCCCCCCACTCCTTAACAAAACCAGGCAATGTTGGAAGGACAACTAGGGAGGAAAGGAGAGGAAAAAGGTTTTGCTGTGCTGTTTCTGCAGCCTAATGCAGCAACACTTGCCGTCTACTCCAAGGCAGTTCAGCTCCATGGGTTGTTCTCACCACACAGCATTGTGCAGTGTCTGGTGACAAGCCACCTCCTTCCCCTGAGGCTGCTGGTGCTGGTGTGCACACACAGGTGGCTTGACCTCGGGGCCAGGAGTGCAGCTTCTAGGTGACCTTTCCCATGCTAAGCACAGCTTGCAAAACCCTCATGCCTCTCTTCAGGCTTATAAAACTCACTGCATGTGTTGTGTGGTGGTTTCAGTGGCAATAGGAGCCGAAGAGGGACTTCATTGCTACCGAAACCTGGCAAACACCCAGAGGGGAGGGAGGCTGCCATGAACATCTCAGCCCTTCAGATACCATGTTCCTCCCACTGTGATTCTGAGGTTTCAGCTCTCTGGCCCTACCTGTGGAAGAGAACAAACAAGCCCTCCAAGGAGAGATGCCTGGGTGAGAGTGGAGGCTTGTCAGTCAGTAGCAAACCCTAGGTGGAAATTCCCCTCGAGCCTGTTCAACTGCCTCTTGCAGTTTAGCACAGTCAGGGTTGTAGATTTTTCCCTTTAGCCCTGTTCCCAAGCCTGGAGTTCAGCTCCCCATGTGTAAGTCGGCGCAGCTTCAGCAGCATTGGTGACCCCGTGATGCTACCCAGGGTGCGAGGGTGAGTGAGCCCCTTCGGCTGGTCTGTACTGAGAGCTGTGATGGTGATCTCCCCTGACAGACAGAGGAGGCTGTTTGGTCAGATAATTTGGGCATTTTGGCAAACTGAACAGAAAATCACAGGTGAAAAGGGCAGCAAAAGGCAGGAGGGAAAGAGGCAGAAGATACTTGTGCAGCCTCATGCATGGAGGATTCCGCTGCGTTTGTGCACCTCCCCGCTGTGTCACTCATGGTCACAAGAGTTCACCTTGCTCTTTTTGTCCCTTGAGGTGTGCACACCTTACTGGAGAGGCTGTGACAGCTGAAAAGCCCTGGGGTTAGGCTGTGGCAGGTTGGTAAGGCTCTGTTTGGGGTACACCTGAGTACCACTCTCCCCTGCAACTGCGTGCCTGGACTTTCCCAGGCTCCAGCACTTCACCCCAGGCTATTATAGACGAGTCTCTGGGGAAGGCAACAAGTCTCCTTGCACAAGCAAGACCCAGTGCAGTTCAGGGGATGGTGCTGTCCTGCAGGCACTGTGCCTCCAGCCCACTCTCTGCGCAGCTCTAGCCCTGAGAAACCGCAAGTGGCTTTTCCAGTGGCTCCTCTGATGGAAGAGTTTGCAATGTTTCCAGGTGAAGGGGCAGTTTGTGTGGTGGTGCCCACCCTGCTGCCAGCTGGGAGCTGGGGAACAGAGAAAACCCTTCTCTGGCCCCATCCCTGCGCAGCAGACAGAGCCCTGCTGTTGGTCGAAGGAAGTTTGGTGAAGGCAGAAGGGAGGAAAGGATTCCTGGCAGGTTTCATCTGTCCAAGCCAAGAATGGTCCCGTTAGGAGCTTGTAAACCTTTTTCTTTTCAAATACATCTGTTTATTTTTTTAAACTACTGGCTGTTGCTCAAAGCAACCTGGGCTGCAAGTCCATCCCAGTCGGTCGACCTCTTGCTTGTGCCTCATCCTGGCCCAGATCACACTCCGGGAAGGTCTTTGGCTTCTCAGCCGTGAAAGCCGCTCTCTCAGGGAGGGCGTGGATGTCTCCCCTTGGCCAGGAGCCTGTGCCGGCAGCGGGTGCTGGGGGGGGTCGGCACGCCGGCGCTGGGAAGACTGGGACAGTGTTTGGGGCCGAGGGCTGCTGAAAGGGCTCAGTGTGTGCTGAGCGTGAGTCACCCGCGCTGGAGGGCAGCTGGGAGCCGGCGGAGGAGAGCAGAGGAGAGCTGCTGCAGGAGGGGCCGGCTCCCCAGGAAAAGGTGGCGAAATGAATATCATTAGCATGGAGTGGAGGCTGAAGGGCCTGAGGAAGGAGGAAGGCTGGGAAGTGGTGTTTCCAGGGGCCAAGGGACTTGAGGGACCCCTGTGTCACACCTGGGTGTCTGTATAAGGTCAGGGATGAGAACAGGAAGGGGGCAGTGGAGGCTGGGTCTGTCTGCACCCCAGGTACCTCACTTAACCTTCATGTGGCCTTGGGTGTCAAACAAAGCCTGGGGAAGGGCTGGGAAAGCCCTGGAAAGATTTGTGGGGTCCTCAAGACAGGGAGCTGTCTTGTGTCACCTTTCAGTGCCCCGAGTGCTGGTTTGCAGGGCTGGGGCTCCATCCTGGCTGGTGCAAAACATCCCTGGAGCTGCTGGTTTTCTTTGGCTCAGTTTGGCTGCGCACTTCCCGGTCTGGCTGATACACACCCAGGCGGCTGCCGGGCTGTGCCAGCACCTTACACATCCTCAGCATCATCTTCTGCTCCCCAGGGATGTCACCTGCTGTGGCAGATCCAGGAGGTGACTTGTCACCTTCTGGAGCAGAGGACATTGCTTGTAGCTCTGGGCCAGTCCCAAAAGGAGAGTGGCTTTCTGGTGGTCCCAGCCGCGACCTGTGGGCTTTGCTGAGTGTGAGATGAGAAGCAGGGAGGGTTTTCTGATTCAGATTGAGAACAAGCATGCGTGGAAAGGTCTGGGTCCATCTCAAAAGCAAACAGCCTTTGCATGGGGGTGCCAGCACCCAGAGAGATCCCCCATGATGTGTCTGAGGGTTAGACGTGTCCTGCTGCTTCAAGGGGCATCATGTGCTCATGCAAGACACCAGCATGTGTGCAAGAGTAGAGTCTCCTTGGGGTTCAGCTTGCCCCTGTCCTCGAGCCCACAGCTGCTGGGGACAGCAGGAGGCTGCCACTGGTGCAGAACGTGTGTGGCCAGAAAGTGCTGCAGTGGTGATTGATCAGGAGGTGCAACCTAAGGGGATATGCTTTTTAATGGGGATTTAGCTGACTGGACTGTGAGGGAGTTGATCTTTGCTGAAAAGTCATTTTCCTCTAACACAAATAGCCACAGCCCAAAAGCAGAGGGTCTCACCAGATGAGCAAATAGGAAGGGCATCTGATGGCCCCAGGCAGACTGGCCGCAATCCTGTACCTCCAGATCTGGAGAAAACCACTCCAGAGGCTGGGAATAATCCTATCAATTTACTGGCTGCCATCCCAGAGGCAGTTCCTCCACCACACCTCTGGTTTGCTGATCTGTGGAGCCCCATCGCTGAACTCCACGTGCCTGGTGTTGGCACCGTGAGCTGCTTGTGCCAGGGAGTGTCCCTGCCACCTCTCCCTGAGGACCGATGGGCTTTCCATCCTGTTCTTTCCATGGTGCCCAGCTCTCCATCCTTCCCCACCTCTCCTTAATGTTGGGGAGATCCCCAAGGGTGGCCCTGCAGGAGTGACCTCTTAAGGTGGTGCTTTCCTGTCCTGTTGTCATCAGCGACAGCAGTAGGATGAAAGCAAAGTAAAACATGATGGGGAGCACAGTTGGATGATACAAGTGGGCTGGAAGGACTCAGGAGAGCCATCAGTTTGTCCCTCCACCCTGCTGCAGGAGCTGTTTTTCCCATGGTGAGGCAGGGATCAACCCAGCAGTGGTGTCTGGAGCCTCCCTGCTCCAAGACATGAGAAGCGCCGGAGCCAAAGAACCGTCAGGCCAACGGATGGCACAGGGCTGTGGCTGCGCCTGCTGTGAATCAGGGAAGGAGTTGGATCCATGCATTAACTCACTGGCCATCTCAGCCCACAGCATAGCATGACTTCACCGTCGGGTGAACATCCCACCATGGAAACCAAACCTCAGGAATGCGTCTGGGTGTGCCGACTCTCTTCTCCTCTCCGGAGGGCTCTCTTATGGCTCAAATACTCCCAGGCTAGCAAATTGATATTGTCACCTCTTCCACGAACTCCCTGAGCTGGGCTGGGGAGCAATGCCCATGCAAGGGTCATCCTCTGTGCCAGGTGGGTGCCTGCCCGGGGGTGGCACCATGGGTGCTGCCCTCCCTTCTTGTGCACACAGAAACAGGGAGCTTTGCTGTGGCAACAGTCCAGTAGCCCCAGCCAAAGAGGGGAAATTTGTACTCTGCATGCCCTCTTTCTCCCTCTCTTGTTAGAGACAGATCCACCAGTAGCTGTAGCAGAGCCCAGGTTTTGGCGATGAGCAGCAGTGGAGTAATGATTAATGGCCAGCAGAGCCACAGAGCCAGGGATGTCTGAATCGCCTCTGTCTCCCTCCTAAACCAATCTGGCCAGAAAAGGCTAATGTGAGCATTTCTGCATCTGCCAGCCTGGGAGGGGGCCCGGCAGGAGCTTGGGGTCTCAGCAGGCATGTGCTGTGCTGGGGCTGTATGTTTTTCCACTTGAGCTGGAGAGGGGCTGTGGGCAGGCAGCCGCTGGGCTCAGGTGACTCCTGAGCCGCCCTTTCCATCTGACTCATGAGAGATGTCGTGAGTGCTCTCCTGCCCGACGGAAAACACGTTGCCTTGCAGCTCATGGCTTCTGGGCCCGTGCCAGTCCCCAGGCAGCCGAGCTTCCCAGGGCTGCGAGCGCAGATTGACGGCACCCTGAGCCAAACCTTTCCCAGACTGGGGCTGGGAGAGCTGTTCTGTGGGCTGATGCCCAGCCAGGGCTTTACCTTCAGCCTGTGCCCATGGTTGGCTTTGCAGGACAGTCAGGGTGGCAAGGCTGGGCAGGACAGGTCCATGGGCCCTGCAATGGGCAGGAGCATCTCTGCGGGTGGGGATCCTGGGTTCTGGTGTGACATTGCTTTCCCAACACTCCAGCCTGGGAACTACTTCTTGGTGCCCTCTCCTCTACCTTTGCTCTTTGAGAGGGCCTGGGATGCAAGTGATCCCCTTCAGATGACAGGTCTTTCCCTTCCCAAGGCCAAATGCACCATCCTCCTCCACTTTGCTCTCTGTGTCTGGGCAGCATGAGAGTGCCTTCCTTCTCAACCCCACATTCCCATCCCTCTTGGCTTTCTCCATTCTATGCCTTCATGGGCTTGTTTGTTTCAGTGCCTGGATGCCATCCTGGCGGAGGTTCTCGGGACAAACTCAGCCCTTGGGGCTTTCTGTGTGAGACTGAGTTGATTGATCAGCAAAGGGGAAACTGAGGCCCGTTGGGGTGATCTCTTCTCACAGGGGCACACTGGGTTGGGAGGGACAAGCCCAGGCCTGTGGCTCGCTGCGTCCAGCAACGAGTCTGTTTGCATCACGCCGCAGAGGCAGCCCCACCAGCGGTCTGCTCCCTCCGTGCCTGCTGCCTGAGCCACAGCATTGGGCTCCCCCTGCTCCTTTGGGAAGGGAAATGTTTTCCCTTTCCCCTCCCAGCCCTGCTTGCCAGCGTGAGTCCGGTTTCCCCTGCGCGCTGCCGCCAAGCGCCTCTGGAACCACTGGAAAATGCATAAAAGGCCTGGGCAAGGCTGCGGTGAGGGTTACTTGCAGTCACAGCTGGATCCAGCTGCTGCTTTAAAGCAACAGCACAGCCACACAGGGCTCCCCAGGAGACCCAGGTGTTCCAGGGATTCAAATCCAAAGGGGAGAGGAGGAAGAATCCCCACTGGGCAGCAGCTCCGAGGGTGTGGGGGCCTTTTCACTGGGGAAACTGAGGAAGGGGCAGCCCAAGGAGATAAACCCGTGGGTGGATCCAGCCCCAGGATTTGCTCACCCAGGTTTGCAGAGTGCCTCCCCCTGCCCTGCTCCTGTGGCTCCTGGCACAAAGACCAGGACAGTGCTTCCCTGCCAGCCCTGGCTGCATCCCACCTGGGGACCCACTGCCACAGCATTGCCTCCACCAACACTGTGTCACACCCCTGCCTTCCCCGAGCCTGTGGCACGTGGGGCTCACCCCATCCTGCCCAACACTGCGGCTGTGAGGTCTGTGTCCCTCCCACAAGCACTGTGCTCCCTGCCCAGAGGTAGGTTGGGTCTGCAAAGGGCAACAGCAGCTCGGGGACCCCTCGAGCAGGGGGTGCTGTCCCAGCCATTGCCCTGCAAAGCAACTTGCACTCCTCTGTTTTTGGAAGAAATCATGCAAATCCTGCAGAGTTTGATTCCAAGCAGAGCAGTGGGCATTTCTTTCCGCTGTGGCTCGAGGTGTTGTGGTACTTCCAGTGTTTCGGTGTGTGAGCTGCCAACACTGGTGGAGTGGGACGAGCAGCTGGCTTTGGGAAGGCAGAAAACGAAACCTGCTCCTGCATCCTCCTGGGAGCCAGCACCACCTCACTGTGGCAGAGGTGCTGGGAGGGAAACAGCCACGGGGCACTGGAGGTTAATGAGTAAAATAACTCACCTGGCTTAGGCTCTGGTTTATGGCCCTGGTAACATGGGCAAGCAGAGGGAGGTTTCTGTGGGGGTGGCTGTCTTTCCTGGTGTCCCACGTCAGACCTGGCCAGTACATGACGTCTGCTCCAGCTTCCAAAACTCAGCAATAAATCAGGTTAATAATTAATCCCAACTGCCTGGGGGACTTTCCCGGGGACAGAGGCAGTGGCAGTCCCTGGTCCCAGCCCCACATTCCACATGAGACCTGAGGTGATGGGTGAGTCTCCCAGGGTTGCTCTTAACCACAGCATCCGTGAAAGGTGCTTAGAAAACGTGGAAGGAGAAAGGAACATTCCCTGTCCTATCACACCCAGGATGTTTGTTCGTGAGAGTGTGCAAAGTCTTGATGTGGTTTGTCTGGCTCAGCTAAACAAATAGCAGTGTTGGCCTCCCTCCCTGCTCCAGGGTACGCCACAGGTGAGTGGTTTAACGAAGAAAAACCTAAATATGTGACCACCCTGTGCGGCTGGTCTCAGGTCAGGCTGAGCCCTTGGTCCTGCTCCAGGCACTCAGAGGTTTGGGGAGGAGAGGGCAGGTTTGTGTGTCTCTGCAGGTCGCAGGGCAACAGGACCTTGGCTTGTGTGGGAAACCCAGCTCAGGGACCACAGTGGTGGCACAAATGGCCAGGAGGTGTGCGAGTTGCTGGGAGATGAAATGAGAGTTTTTTCTGTATATGTATAATTTTCTGGAATGAAATCAGAAAACAACATACAAAAAAAAACCCATATCAAAGAAACCAGAGCAGCTTTTCCCAGTGAAATAAACCCAAAACCATCAGTGGGAAAACACTGGCTGGGTCAACCTGCCACTGGCCAGTCTTCTGGGATCACATAAGCTTGATAAAAAAAGCTCACTTCTTTCTTTGTACTTATATTTTAAAAAAATATTTTAGTTCAGATCCACTTTGAAATTAAAAGAGGATTCTTGAAACAAAAAGAACATTGCGGTTCACTTTGAGAGCATCTAAATGAGCCACTTGGGAGTTGCCCCAGTCCTCACCCTTTCCCTTTACCCAGATGATGCCCCATACCCCTGTTTGATGCCAGCTCCAAAGCCTTGTGGTCCCACAGGTTGCATCCCTGTACAATGCAACGATAACGTGTCCAAGTGCTATTTCTCACAGGTCCCCTGCCAGCTCTCTCAGGGCTGCAGCAGCTCAGCACACCTCAGACTTCACCCATGTTGTGCAAGGCAAAGGAACCTTCCTTGACAGAGCAGCACCTGCCACCCAAGATTATTTATCCAGAAACCCACAACACTGCCAACAGTGCAAAAAAGGCACCCAGTGCCTCCAAAATCCAGTCTAATGGCTTAGATCTAAGAAATAAGGGTGATGTGTGCTGCAGCGAAGGAGGGGCAGGGCTGCTCTGCTGAAGGCAGGGCTGGGCAGGAATGGCACAGAGCTGCTGGTGGCTTGGTCTGCTGGGGTGAACAAAAAAACTCAGGTTTCTCTTTGTCATATTTCGTTCTTAGCAGAGTGGTTGTGGCTGCTTGGGTAAAAACCTGTTCTTGCTGCGTGCCAGCAAGAGGCAAAGAGAAGGTGTGTGGAGGAAGACTTTTTTAAAGAAATACGCTTTCAGTTAGATTTTATCCTTCCTGCTGCCTTTCTGTTTTCCCAGGTTGAATCTGCAGAGTGTGAAAAGTTCATTCTAAACTTTCCCATGTAATGATGAAAAAAAAAAAAAATAATCTTCAGATTCGTCCTTGAAACAGGAGCTGGTGATGCCAGGGGTGCCCAGGACAGTGTTGTTCTCTGGCATCAGTAGCCCCAGACCTGACAGATTTTGACACTTTTATGAACATCAGAGGTAAAGCTTTGTGCAGCCACCACCCTCCGGGCCTGCAGTGTTCTCATGCAGTGGGACGTGCATCTTTCCCACACAGGAGGAGGCGGGAGGGTGTCTCCCTGTCCAGAGAAGGTTGTTTGAGCTGAAACCCTACACAGCAGCACAGAATCATCCTGTGCTTGCAGCCCTGCCACTTTCCTGCACGGAAGCAGCCATCAGAGAGGCGGAAAGCTGGGAGCACGGCTGGCAGAGCTCCCTGCTGTAGGCTGCCAAGAGCCCTCCTTGGCCCGCAGCACTGCCACTTCCATGCTGGGGCAGCACAGCCCAGGGATGTGTTTTGGGATTTACTGCAGCTCCCCATGAGCGGATGCTGCCTTTCCTGTCCCCATCATGGTCCCAGGTCAAGGAGGAGATGGTGTCTGCAGTCTTGGGGTTTTGCTTTTCACACCCCTCTTGTGCCTGTTTATGCAAGGCAGGTTCTCCAGTGGGATCCCCCTCCACCCCTCTTTGCAGAGTGGGGTGAATTCCCAGCTGGCATGTACCTATCATTGCTGTGCTACAGGGATGAGAGGGGTCCTTCTCACACCCTGTTCTGGTCAAGCTGATGCTCAGTGAATCTCATGGCCATGATTTTCTTGGGGTCATGAGTGCTGCAAATACAGATTTTCCTGTGGCACTGGGATTCAAGGAAGGAATTAGGGAAGGCACGTAGGGACCGTTTTTGGTGATAAGATCATGGGATGCTATGGAGCTGGTGCAGCCTGTTTGGGCAATGTTTCCTGGGGAGCTTTCACAGCCCCCAGGACACAGAACTGCAGGGCACCTGGGAAAGTGATAAGCTGAGATAAGGAGAGAGAAACAGGTCTGGAGAAAGCACTGCAATTTTCCTCTCCAAACTGAACTGGATTTGGGGTTTTCTTGGTGCAGAGCCAAATGCTGTTTGACTAGCGGAGGCTGTATGGGTCCCACTGCATGTCCAGCCTTGGAAGAGAAGAGCCTTTCTGATGAGAAGCTCAGTGTGTCTGGGGGATTGTGAGAGCTGTAGGAGACCATGACCCTCATCACTCATGAAAAATGCAGAGAGACTGTTGAGAAAGGCACCGAGATATCTCTGCTGGACAGGGAAGGAAATATTCCAAAGGATTTCCTGCAGGCTTCCCATCCCGGCTTCATGGTGGCCATGAGCAACTGGTGGGATTGGGAGGCTGATGAAAAAGGCAGATATCAGAAATTATGGGGACCAGGTTTTATGGTTGAACAAAACCTCCAACTGAAATGCTACATATAAGAGGAAAGGAAGGTCATAAATATGTTCCTCAATGGGCAACGGGGTTGCTCAATGCTGACATGGCTGTAGCAGGGATGCTGGTGAAACAGCACCCAAACCAGGGCTGAGGGAGCAGGAAGGACACCTCACCTGCTTGTGGTGCTGTTGGAAATTTGACCCATGAGAGGTCCTGGCATGCCAAGCAGGCACCTTCCTGCTGCAGCAACTCTTCCTCTCGGTTCCCTACACCCGCAGGGGGATACGTGGGTCCTGGGAGATTTGTGGATCCTGGACAGACTGTGGGTGCCTGATGAGATGGGAGTCCTGGGCAGAGTGTTGGTCCCTGACAAGGTGTGGATCCTGAGTGAGATGTGAGTCCTGGGAGAAGGGTGGGTCCCAGGAGATGTGGGGATCCAAGGCAAGATGTGTGGCTCTATTGCCACTGAGATCCCAAACCACACTGTGCACAGAAGCAAAGCTGGGATCTCAGTGCTGCTATGAGAAACTAGGGTGTTAAGCCCCAGCTCCCTTTTGGGATTTATCCCAAAGTGACTGCTCTGTGTTGGGTGGTGGTTAGAAAAGACCCACATGGCTTTTCCAGAGATCCCAGCTGCCAAAAAACATCTCTCCGGGTGACTACTGGGATCCCCTTCCCATAACTGGGCTCCTTTGCACTAAAGGCTCTGGGGCAGAGCTACCACATCCCGAAGAGGTCACTGTGCCCGCGGGGCCGGGCTGGGTTTCCCCCGAGCTCCCAGCTCCCAGTGGGTGTCCCATCAGCAGCGGGGAGGGTCCCCAGGGGAACGTGTGGGGTGTCACCCTCGAACACCTTCCCCGGGCAGCACTGGGGAGGTCTCTGCCTGCTGGTGCGACCGGGGCGGTGGGGTGGGAACTGAGGGGCAGGGCAAGAGTTAACCTACCTGCTCTGCCATCCCTTTTGGCTCCACCTCGGAGAGCAAGGGGAGGGAAAAGGGAAAAAGTAGGGGGGGGGGAAAAAAAAAAAAAAAGAAGAGGAGGAGGAGGAAGAGGGCAGAGAAGCGCCCGGACCGCGGGCAGCCGGGCCAGCAGCGGAGCGGCCGCCCCGTCCCACTCCCAGCATGTTCCAGTGGTGAGTGATCTCCGGGTAGCGGGGAGACCGAGCCCCGCTCCTGCCCCGCTCCAGCACGGACTGAGCCCCGCTGTCCGCTGCTCCGCCGTCCCGCCGAGTGTGCTCCGCTCCCGCCGCTCGGCACCGCCGTCCCGGCGCCGCGTCCTGCCCGGAGCCGCGGGACTGGAGGTCCCCTCTCCGCCGGGTCCCTCTGGAGAGTCGCCCCGGTCCCCTCCCCACCGGTCCTTCTCGAGGGGCGCCCCAGGGGTGGCTGGCTGGGAAAGGGCAGCTTTTGTGGGGAGGGTGGGCACAGGGAATCGACTAAGGACGGCGTTTGTCCTTTGTCCCCGGATCGTCTGTCCTCATCCCAGGAGCGACGGCTCTGCGGGGGCTCTCAGGTGGGGTCTCCCGGGCCGCGGTACCCCGGGAAGGTTCTCTGGGCTGTCCGCTACGCAAATCTCTCTCCATCCCGTGGCATATCCCGGCCCGTCGGGAGCCAGGACAGGGGCACCGGGCAGAGGCGGGCGGTTGGTGCCCCTCGTCCCTGGGGATGCCTTTCCCAGCCTTTCCCTGAGAAGGGCTGATCTGTGTGGTGGGTCCGGGGAGAGCGGGGCCACCAGCCCTGCCCCGTGGGGTCCCTGTCACGCCGCAGGGCCAGCCCGGGGGCAAATGCCCTCGGCGGGGGGAAAACCCGGGATTTCGGCTCTTGCCTGTTCTCCAAACCTGCGTTTGTACTACTTTCTGTTTAAACCAGACAGCTTTTATAAGGAGGGGACGCGTCTCTGGGCACCCGGGCATTGGGGAAAACTGTCGGGAACCGGGGCCCCGCTTGGTGCTTCCACCCGGCTGGCACAGGCTACTTTTGGGGACATTTGGGTGCTTTCTGCCCAGCGTCTGCCCCTAGATAAGATTCCCGCTCCCAGTCCTTGGCACTGCCAACAGACAGGGCTCTGTACTGGCCGTACCTCCAGTGACTGGGTCTAATTGAGGGGCCAGGAAAAAAAAAAAAAGAACAACCTAATAAACAGACAGTGCTGGCAGATCAAGGAGGTTTTCATGTGAATCCAAAGCGAGATAGGATGGGGTTAGAGAGCCCCAGTCTCCGGGGCATCGTCTGCCCTCCATCATCAACACCTGAAAGGGAAACTGCCCACCCCTAATTTGGGGTGGTGCCTGGTGGTGCAGCCACCTCACAGGGAGGCTTTTAGTTTTCCTGATGGATAAAAGAGAAGGACGGGGCTGGGACCCTTTCAAAGCTCTCTCAGTGGCACCAACACCAGCAATTGGGGCAGTTGGTCCTGGTTGGCACAGATGGGAGCCCTCTGGGTGGCTGCTGCCCTCAGGCCCTGCAGCTCTGGGTGTCCCCAACTCCTGGGGATGCTTCTGGGGACTGGATGGGGGCTGTGCCCCAAAGCAGGGTCCTGGGGCTCAACAGGGTGGCTTTTCTTTAATGGCAGCAAACCCAAAGCACCTCCTTTGCCAATGTGGTGGTTCTTGGCATCTCCAGAAAGCAGGACCTGGTTTCTCCCCTCTTGAAGTACCTCCCAGCTGAGGAGACCACAGAGAAAGACTCAAGATCAGAAAAGATGTGCATATGATTCTCACTCTTTTGCCCCCCAAATCCTCGGTTTGATGTGGGAATCTCCCGCGATTGTTGCTCAGGGTCTCCCTAATCCCTGTCGCTTTTCTGACAGTGCAGGGACCAGATTTCTGCAGGGGAGAAGTGGCCATGGGGCCCCCTGTTCCTGCTGCACCTGGTGGTACCCCGTGGTTTGCAGTCAGACCTGTAGGAAAAACCTCAGATAGGTTCTTGTAATAAAGCAGGAATTGTACATTGCACTGGTGAGAGCTGGGAAATGGTGTCCCCTGAAGGAAGGAGGAATGAGTTTCTGTGCTGTTGTGCAACACCTCACCCATACACTCTGACTCCACCTCTTACTAAACACCGGAGGTCTCCCCTCAGCCCAGGGTCTGATCTGCTGCCTGGACCCAAGGAGGGTGAATGGGGGTGAGTGGATCCACGTGGCTTCTCTCTGTTAGGCAGGGTCTGAGAAGACTGGGACCCATCTGTGCCAGTTAGTGACAGCCCTACCTATGCAAATTTTTAAAATTATATCAGTAATTGCCTGCCTTTGGCTTCTGGGGACCCTCTGGCCGTCCTTCAGACTGGGTATTTTATCACTTGCCCTTGGGTTGGTGGGGAGTGACTGCAAGGATGGCATGGGATAAGATGGGATGAGATGAGATGCGATGGGAGTAGAGCTGGGTTGTCAGGATGGGATTGATGCAAATAAAGTTACTATACAGGGGTGACCTGGGTTGTTTTTGTGGCAGTGTTGGGTGTTGATGAGAGGTTTTAAACATTGCTTGACTGTGCTTGGAGTAAAGTTGTATTGGAACTGAAGGATTTCTTAGAATAAGCTCAAAGCTGTGTGGGCAGGGCTGGAGAGGGTTAAGGGAATGGTGAGATCTAATCAGAACTGCTCCCTCATCAGTCTCAGATGAGTGGCCACATATAAAACCGGATGGGGAATATCTATCCATTTACCCCTAATTACTTATTTCCATGCTTGCTCTCACACTAGTGATCACAGTTTTCCCATGACAACATGGGGCTCAAAAGTTCTTTGTGCTTCAGGGCGAAGCCAGAGACAGAAGCTCCTGAAAGCTCCCGGTTCCGTGGTTCCCATCTGGGATTCCTGCATTTAAGGGTGACTGGAGTCCCCAAGGACAATGCTAACCCCTTCCCTGGGGAGCCTGAGGAGCTACAGGGTGTCCCATCAAGCAGGTGCTTTCCTGCAGCCTGTGGCCCAAAGCCCCAGCAGCTTCCTGGTCCCCCAGGTCCAGCAGTTTCATGGGTTTTTTTGTTTTTTTTTTTTTTGCTATCTGGGTAAAATACTTGGGTTAAATATTTCCAGTTTCAGCCCCAAGCTCCTTCTCTGGACTGTCCCAAAGTGAAGGTACCATCTGCCTGTGAGAGACAATTTTGGATCTTTCTGGAGTGGGAGACTGAGGGCTGTCACCAGCTGGTGTCACACAGGCTGGGACATGCTTCTGTCACCAAGAGGACAGGCTTATGGGAGTCACAAGACTAGTGCCATGTCTGTCTCCTTCAGCTCCCCAACCAAGGGGAAGTGCAGGGGCTGCCAAGCACCTCAAGTTGGAGCAGACAGAGACAGGACTGCCCTTAGGAAGCCGTCAGGAGTGGGCAGAAGGAGGTCAGCTGTCATCCCCCCAAGATTTGCACAGGGAGATGGCTCATTTGCACAGGACTTTGGTGGGAGGGAATTGGTGCAGATGTGCCAGCTGTGGAGGGGAGCCGAGCATTTGGGAGCAGCACAGTGCCCATGGGCAAGAGGGCAGTTCCTCTACTCTGCAGCAGTGGGAAGAGAAACCCACCTTTAGCTATGTGGAAGAGCGGGTTGGGGGGAGTTGGTACTTCAGTAATCTCTGAGTGCAGCCTTTCCACTGTCCCAAGGCCCTCAGGAGGATCCTGCTCAGTCCTCCCCCCCAGCTCTGTCCAGCATTTGTCCCATGAGCCAGCAGCTTCCCTGGCAGACGGGTCTGCAGTGAGGGAGAGCAGCAGGAGAGCAGCCCCACAAGGGGCTGGGTTTGATCTACCCAGTCCCCTACACATCCTGGACATGCAGGCACCTGGTTTGCTGCAGGCTGGGAAAATCTGTTCCCCTCTCTGCCCTGCGTCCACTGCTCCTTATCACCGCAAAGGAAGCAGTGGGACCCAAGAGCTGGCCAAAACAGCCAGCAGTGCCCCCAGAAATGCTGGTTCCTGAGGTGATTACAGGGTTAAGGATGTCTTTTCCCCACTATACCTTGAAGTTTGACTGAAATCACTTCTTTTTCATCCTGATGTGCCATTTTGAAAAGAAATAGTAATGCCAGTTTCATGTTGACTCTTTTGGTCTTCCGGGCTCTGGTTTCTCACTATTGTTGCCAGTCTAGGGCCACGGGCAGTACATCTGTGTCTTGGAGCTAATGCTTCTGTGGAAAAGATAATTCTCTTCTGCTCTTGTCCTAAACTGCAATTTTCAGATGGCTGAAACAGAGGTTTCCCTTGGGACTTTCCTCCAAAACAGCTGCCTTGCTGAAACTCTCACCCTGACTTCATCTTTCTCAGCCCATTTTTTTTCTCCCCATGAACCCTTCCCAGCTCTTTGCAATGGGGTTAACAGATGACACTGCAGATTACACCTGCTAAATGCCTTGTGCCTGTCCCTGCAGTTAAGTGTGGCCCCAGAGCCACCCCACAAGTGGGATGCAGGTGGGAAGAGCATGCGTGAAGGTATCCCACAGCTCTTTCCACGAGGCTTCTGCTCATCAAAAGGTGATGGGACACAGATTATGAGTATCCCATGACCTCTCCAGGGGTGCTTTTGCAGACAAGTCTCTTGCAGCCTGCAGTTTCCTCTCCTTAACCCCCCCCGTTTTGTCCCTTTAGGAAGAAGACCATCTACAAAACAGTTTGTCTCTCTTTCTTGCTGGTCATCATGGTGACGGTGCTGCAGCGAGGAATGGCCCCCAACCAGTTCATGCAGGGCCAGCAGCAGAAAGACCTGCCCCCTCCAGAACCTCTGAAAACACAGAAGAGAGACAACGCCTTCTCCATCACCAGCACCTTCTGGAAGACCAAGAAGGAGAAAGCTCCTGTGAAGGAGGAGAGTGTGACGGCAAAGCAGACAAAATCCTGGGATGTCACCACTACCAACTGCTCAGCCAACCAGAACTTCAGCAAGGTGGACTGGTTCAAGGGGTTGGAGCCCAACTTCCAGCAGTTCCTGCTCTATCGGCACTGCCGCTACTTCCCCATGCTGATCAACCACCCGGAGAAGTGCAGTGGGGACGTTTACCTGCTCATCGTGGTCAAGTCCATCATCACACAGCATGACCGCCGCGAGGCCATCCGGAGGACCTGGGGCCAGGAGAAGGAGGTGGAGGGCAAGAGGATCAGGACACTGTTCTTGCTGGGCACTGCCTCCAAGGAGGAAGAGAGAGCCAACTACCAGAAACTGCTGGATTATGAGAACCACATCTATGGGGACATCTTGCAGTGGGATTTCCTGGACAGCTTCTTCAACCTCACCCTCAAAGAGGTCCATTTCCTGAAGTGGTTCAACATCTACTGTGACAACGTCCGCTTCATCTTCAAAGGTGATGATGATGTGTTTGTGAGTCCCAGCAACATCCTGGAGTTCCTGGAGGACAAGAAGGAGGGAGAGGACCTCTTTGTGGGAGATGTCCTCCACAAGGCCAGGCCGATCCGTAAGAAGGAGAACAAGTACTACATCCCCAGTGCCCTCTACAGCAAAAACATCTACCCACCCTATGCAGGGGGTGGGGGTTTCATCATGGATGGACCCCTGGCCAAGAAGCTGCACAAGACCTCAGAGATGCTGGAGCTGTACCCCATTGATGACGTCTTCCTAGGGATGTGCTTGGAGGTCCTTAAAGTATCACCTGTTGGACATGAGGGCTTCAAAACTTTTGGCATTGTGAAGAACAAGAACAGCAAGATGAACAAGGAGCCATGTTTTTTCCGGAGTATGTTGGTGGTTCATAAACTGCTGCCTCCAGAGTTGCTCCAAATGTGGGACTTGGTCCACAGTAACTTGACATGCTCAAGAAAACTCAATGTCCTTTAGCTCAGTCTCTCTGGAGAGCTGGGACTGGAGGAGCTGGGACAGCTGATCCCTGCTCCAGGATGAGGTGAGCCTCTGCTGGTGGCACATGAGTCCTTCAGGGGCATCTCTCTCCAGGGCAAGGAGGGCAGAGACATTGGGCTCACGGGCAGGGTTTGGCTCGCGGGCAGGGTTTGTGATAGTGTTTGTTCCTGTACTGTATTGTGGTTCACTTATCTCCAGCTGGGTTGGGGGTTGCTGAAAAAAAAAAAAACACAAAACAACAAAACAACGTGACAAATCAAGCACAACATGGAAAAAGAGAGAGAGAGAGAGAGAGAAAGCACAGAGGTTTGTGCTGTGCTTTAGGTACCTCCTTCACAAGAACGTGATAAGTGAAGGAGTTGGGGAGGCAGGGTGTGATGTATCACATTTTTGGAGGTGTTCAGGTCTGGCTATCCAGGGAAGCTGCTCCAAAGGACTTCAGCTGATCGCAAGTGCATCAGCCCCCCACAACACAAAAATCATGGGATTTTATTTATTATCTCAAATTTCTCCTTCATGCAAGGTTTTGGTGACCTTGACCCTGTGCACCCTCACCAAAGTCCTCTCTGTGTCCCCATATGCAGCTGGAGGAAGGGGCTCTCCTCTGAGGCCAGCCCTCAGCAGCCCTGAGGGTTTCAGCATGGCAGTCAGGGCACCGGGGTCTTTGTCCCCATATCCCAGGCCGATGGTGGCTCCCAGCCCCTTTGTGGCCTTGCTGTGCATGCGCTCAGAGGAATGCACCCTGCTGAAATTCCTCAGGGATTTGATCCTCCTGGCAGGAAAGAGACCAGGCAGACTATCCTCGCCTGTGGCCCAGGAAGTGGTGGAGAAACTTGATTTGTTACACCTGGGACCTCAGCTAGGGTGCAGGCATCCCAGGGGATTTCCTCTGGGGAGACCCTCTCCTTGCAGCAGGGCTGCCCTGATGGGTTTGGTTGGAGGGGGACAACAGCCCCCAAAGGCCCCATTCATGGCTGCTTCAGGCTTAGCCCTGGTTTGGCAGCAACTGTGATGCTCCAGGGTGGATTGGCGAGCACTGGTCCTGCCCCAGCACATGGAGCAGGGTCCAAGGGGACAAGGTAAAGGAGGGCTGGTGTTTCACACCACGTCTGCTCTTCTCAGGGTTGTTGCAGTTTTTATTCTACAGGATGAGGCGCAGGAGCACAACAGGGAGTTGTGTCATGAGACATGGCCCTTTTTCATGGCTGGAAGGGCCACAAGCTCTTGAGGGGAACTGTGGGCCAGCTGCTGTGATGGAAACCCCACAACACAGAGAGACACATGGCCATGAAAGGGCCACGGACATTCTCCAGCCACTGACTGCAGGTGTGAGCAAAGCAAAGCCACAGGCACGTGCAAAGCCACATATGTGCATGGGTACTGCTGTGCCAGCTCCCAGGCACAGGGTCTGCACACCCAGATGTCCCTGCATGGGGTGGACAAGCACAGCCACATCCCTGGCCCTGACCATGCACAGCAAAATGCAGGCACAGGTGCACTCACTCTCTCCCTCTCCGGTGCCAGACATTGAAAGGAAAAACTTTTGACTACCTCAAAGGTCCCCCTGTGCAGTGCCTTTTTTTTTTTTCTTTCTTTTTCTTAATGTGTTTTGGAAATGGGCCTGTTTCATTTACTCCAAGTGTATATGTTCCCCAGGTCAGAAAACAAACTAAAAAAGGGCATAAACCAGTCAAAAAAGGCACCCTCACACCAAGCCACACCACTCTTGGCAAATGTCCCTGTCCACAGATTTAAAAAGGAGGAAGAACAAGAGCCAGAGCCGCCCAGGGCTTGGCTGGCAGTGATACTGTGAAATTTGATGTAGATGCACCCTGTCCCTGGGGCAAGTTCCAGCAGTGCAGGGCAGAGCCCTGAGGGCATTTTCAGTGCCCATATAGGTTAGGCAGCACACAACACTCTTTTCCTTTCCCCTCTCCTCCCTCCTTCCACTGGGAGTGAGTTCAGAAATACTTTCCAAGTTGACACCTCTATAATTTATGTCAGGTACAGTACTTTGGGCAGTATATTTATCCTGTATGCAGGGTTGGCTCTTGCTCTCTGTAGCAAAGTGTACAGGGAGCCAGGGCTGCGTGCAGACATCTCAGTGTTGTTCTTCACCTGGTGGGACCTGTACAGAGAAACCTTGTAGATTTTGGTGAATATTCTAGTTTCTAAATAAAGGTTGAAAGAAGAAGTAAAAATCCTACAAGCTCTCAGCTCCTGTTATTGCTAGTGGGTTTCTGCTGGGAACAAAACCTGGCAATGGGCTACAGTGGCAAAACTACTGCTTGGATTGGACATTTGGGGACTGTAGCTGCCCTGTTCCAGTTTGGCACAGCTTCCTTGTGGAGCCTGGCATGGAGTTTACAAGGCCGGCGAGTATTTTCTGTCTTTCATGCACTCCCTCTCCTCCATTTCAAACCCAGCTAAACTTCAGATCCTCCTGGTACCTTGCAGTGAGGAGCTTCTCATCTTGACCTCCATGACAAGGGTCACTTCAGCAGGGTTGGAAACTCATCCGTTTTGTTGAACACCCTCTTCTCGTGCTGAAGGAGATCAACATCTCCTGTCCCCACCACCCTCCCCACGGCAGGACCTTGCTCACTGCCCCTCTGCCCCCAAGCTCCACCACAGGGTGACACAAGCCCCAGCCACAGCACAGTGGGGCACACATGCCAAGGGTCAGCAGTGACCCCTCAGCAGAGTGAGCCATGTCTGCAGGAACAAACCGAGATCAGGTTTGAACCCAACTGGGGTGAAGAGGAGGAAAGCCACAGGTGAGGCTGTAGGGCACTGGGGGCTCAGTTTCCAGAGCTGGCTCCCAGCTCGGCTGCTCCACATGGTGATGGGAAGTAGAGAGGTCAGCAAAGCAGAGCAGGACATGGTGGACTTGGCAGGCTGGGCCACCTGCAACTGGAGCCACACCAAAAATTTCACACGTGGGGACAAAAGGACAAAAGACACACTTGTGGGTGGTCCTGCCCTTTCCTGCCCCAGTGTGACCCTGAGCTGTCACGTCCCACCGTGGGACTCCACTGCAGGGTACTGTGGTGCGAGGGAATGCTCCAGCCAGCATCCCAGGGTGCTGGAGCGGGCGCAGGGCCCGTATCCCGCTGCAGGAGCCGGCGCGTCCTGAAGGACGAGTCCCGGCGGGAACAGCGGGCGGGTGCTGCCCCCTGGCGGCCGGACCCGTCCTCCGACCATTTGCCGGCGGGGCGCGCGCGCGGCTCCAAAATGGCTGTGCAGTGCCTTTTTTGGCAGCCTCGGGCAGGGACGGGGGCGAGGACACGAAACGCGCGGAACACACAAAACCCGTAACCCTGCCGCCAAGGCGACCGCCCCCCACCGCTCGTTCACATAAAACTTTTAAGTCATAGGGAATCCCTGCTCCCCTAGGGCCCAGCGTTGGGAAGCCATACAGGGGCTGGAAGGGCTCTGCAGTTCCCAGCACTAGTACAACGTGGCTGGAGGGTGGAACAGCCTGTAACTGCAACCACAGCCGAGGAACGTGGCTGGAATGCCAAAGGCCAGGGTAGGACCTTTCAGAAGGGCACAGGCCATTGACATTCTAGCCCTGTGAGTCCCTGTGCCCAGGAGGGCACAGCCCTGCTTTCTGTGCCCATTTTCTTCACCCAAGCCTTTAGGGAAACTGTACCTCAACATCAGTCACTGTAGGACAGCACCCATGTGCCTGGCTAGAAAAACTGGCCAGTGACCACTGCCACTGAGCTCCATCATCCCCAGGCAGTCACCCTGACCCAGCCTGAAGAACAATAGACGCCCTGGGCATGAGCACAACCAAGTACAACCACGCAGCCACTTACATTGAAAGAGGAGGTCGGGGTATTTGCTTCAGACTTAGGGACAACTCAAGAGGAGACAATTTGGAATGATGCACAACAGGAAATGGCTACAGGACAGAACAACTGAGCTGCAGGGCCTTAGTACAAGATCTGATGTACTCATTCGTTTAAGAAGAACGTAAAAAAGCCATTGGCAACCAAGCACCATCAAAGTATCTTTAGTTAAAAAAAAACCCAAACACGGTTGTGGTCACAGAGCTTACCTTGGCAATCATATTCTTCTGCCCTCCTTCCTGCAAGCACTCTAACACAGCACACACACACAGCTGGGAGCTGACAAAGGCTCAAGCCAAGCAGGACAGAAGCTGCTGCTGTGGCACTAATGACCTTAACACAAGAGAGGGAAGGCTACAGACAGCCCATTTCTCACAGCCTGGCTTACATCTACTGGCACAGAAGTAACACGAACCAGTTTAGGTCCTTTAATCTGTCCAAGACAGGGTGCTGAAGCACAAATGATAAAACATTCTGCATTTTTACAGCAAAAATGCTACAGAAGTTTATAGGAAAAAAAAAAATTTGTACATGGTAAAACATTATAAATTCAAGACAACTCACAGACAAGGGGTAAAATTCCCACATCTATCACTCGTGGTTTTTTTTTAAAAAGTTCATCTGAATAGGCAAGCAGTCAAAATGGCTTGCTCTCGCTTCCTTGAAATGAAAATTAGTATCTTCCAAGTGGCTCACAGTACTGCTTCGCTTCTTGGAATGTCCTCCGAAGGCTCCGCCAAGATAAAAGGAGAATAAAAACCCCCGGAGTCCTTTCAGATAATCTCGGAGAGCAAAAGAAGGGGAAGGAAAGGGGAAGTTTATTCAAACTTTATCTTTTTTCCTTGTGGCTTGTGATCTCCACCTCCTCCTCTGCCTCCTCGGAAGCCACCTCTACCTAAAATTATTTCAAAAAACAGAGTTAGATGTATAATATATATGGTGTGTATATATATACATATATGCACACACATATATTTTACAGATATATATATAATATAATATGGCCCTTCCAAAGCCATCCTGGCACAGGACAGAAAATAAATTCAAATCCATTGCTCTGTGGTAGCCCCACATCATAACCCCAAAAATGGCTTTGGGTTAATTTCTGAGCACCGCCTCAGAACAGCAGCATTTGCCTCCTCTTACCTCCAAATCCACCTCTGCCACCACCTCTGCCACCAAATCCACCTCTTCCTCCTCGGCCACCTCCTCTGCCACCACGGCCACCAAATCCGCCGCCACGCTGGAAGTCACCCTTTGGCTTGGCAAAATCGAGGATCACTTTGTTTCCATCTATCTCTCCGTCTTCCATGGCTTCTTTAGCTGCTTTGGCATCTTCTGCAGAGCTGAAGTCCACAAATCCAAACCTAGGGAACAGGTTACAAGAATTACAGTCAGTCACACTCTGCGAGCTACAGCACCACCTTCAGGTACCCAACAGCAATCCCTTCAGAAACAAGCACTGGCACTTCTGCATCTGAAAGGACATGTCAGGTGTAGGACAGCAGTGGCTAATCACAATCGATGGAGCCCCACTGTGAGTTTGCCAGTACTGAACACTTAATGTTCTTCTCGTGCGAATCCATCAGCTGCCACGGATTTGTTGGCAGGAAGGAGCTCATTGAGAAGAGGTGAGAAGCGACCACGTGCTGCCCTCCATGAAGAGACCCCAAAGCACTGAGCACATTCTCTGCTTCCGCCCAATTTAGTCATTTCACACAATCAGCCACGTGAGCATGAGAACCCCCCCCACTGCATAGATCAGTGTGAGGTGCTCTGTAGCACCTGAACCAACCCCAGAGGATGTTTAACGTACCCTTTAGATGATCCGGTGTCTCTGTCTGTGACTATTCTTGCACTCACAGAGCCTTCAAATGATTCTCTTAGCGTCTCTTCCGTGGTGTCCTCAGAAAGGCCTCTAACAAACAATGTTTTGCTTTGCTCTGTGGAAAAGGAATATATTCACAGGTCATTCAAATGGAACAAGACAACCTTTAGCTTCTTATCACATCCAGCCTGTGCTACTGGCTCCCAGGGATGAGGGGAGTAACAGCTCAGGTACCTGAAATCCATGCAAACTTTTCCAAGACTGTAGTTAGAAACTTGACATCAAAGGATTTCCACTAGCCAACCTGATACTGTCAAAGTAAGTTCTTCCCACTCCCCCCATTTTGTAAAATAGATGCCTGCATCTTATCAACAGCGATAACAACTAACTGTACAGACACTGCTGGATCAGCACTTGACTATCTAGAGGAACTTGACAACAGTTTCATCAGCAATTCAGATAATCAGTCATCATATCCAGCACATTCACTTACAATGCAGATCTTTCACTCCACTGGCACAGTTTTTTGTTTTAAAACAGCCCCAAGTTTGCCTGACTGTTGCCCTCCTGACACGCCTATTTCATGATCGAGCAACACAACACTTACGACTGAATCCTCCTCGTGCATTCGTGTTCCCTTTCTGCCATGATGGTGCGCTGAACTCCAGTCTGATTGTTCTGCCTTCGACCTCTGTGTTGTTATAGGAATTCAATGCCTCCCTGGCATCCTCAGCTGTGGGAAAATCTATGAACGCATACCTATATGGAGAGGAAGATTCCAGTCAGCCTGGGAGCAACAGGGAGTATCTGGAGGCAAGTCATTCACAATGCCAGCCAACGGGAGGCAGAAGAAAAGCACAACATACCCTTTAGACCTGCCCTGGTTGTTCTGTGGCAGCCTGATGAAAGAAGCTTTCTTAAACAGTTCTTGGAGAGTCTCTTCTGTAGCGGCGTACGAGAGGTTGTTGACAACTAGGGTCTTTGACTCCCTCTCTCCACCTCCTATGGGGAAAAGTCAGTTCTGTAAGTACAAGTTTGGAGAAGGAGAGCTCTCTTCCTCTTGTTACCAGACCCCGTCTAGGGGTGAGAGCAGTTGTTGCCTTCTCCTTGTCTCAAGGTGAGGCACAAAGCCAGGTCCAACCCTGTTTCGGTCACCTAGATCTGCTGACCCACCTTGTCTGAGACATGCAGTAGAGACATAAAATGCACAGCATGCAGAGCACAAGCCAGGAAAAAGGTTCCTTCCTGATATATTAGTTTTCTTAAGTTGCCATACCCACAGAAAACTTCTGAAACAAGTGTAATCCAATCCTGAAAGTCATTTGTATGCATGTTATCTACTGATCTGGAAAAGCACCTTTCTGATGTTCTTGCTGGCTCTTCTCACCAGTGAAGTCAATGATCACAGCACGACCCTCAATCTCTGTGCCCTGCTTCTCCTCCAGAGCTTTGTTTGCCTCAGCTTCTGTTTTAAATTCAACGTAGGCCATCCTACAGGACAAAAAAGAACGTAAGCAAATTGTCTCCTTCCAGAAATGACAAAGTTCATGAATGGCAGGCGGAAGGATGTGGAAGAAAAATGTGGCAAAAAGTAGCTTTTTCAGTACACCTAATGCAGCAGGTTCCTTTAAGGCGGCTAAAGGACACACGAGCTTGTCAAAATATACCAACAGTCAAAGGAACAGCAAACATCCAACAGTCCTCTCAGCTACACACCCTCTGCTGCTTCCATCCTTGTTCAATACTATCCGGACTTCTGCTGCATTTTCAAACACCTCCCTGATTTCATCCTCGGTTACGCGGTAGGGCAGGTTCTTCATAAACAGTGTTCTGGCATCTCTCTCTGCAACGAGAGAAAAGTTACTTCCAGGTCACCAGCTGAAAACTCCTCCCCATCTCCACTGCCACTGCCAGTAAGTTATCCAGCAGAAAATAATCAACAGCAAATACTCACATTTTCTGCAAAAACAGAAGCTGCAAAAGCAACTATTATGAAAGTTAATGATGCTGCCATTGAACTTCTTTTAAGGGCATCAAGGTCAGGAAAGAGGTCCTAAAGCTTTAAAGGAAACAAGTTTCCTCCTCAGTCATCCCACTGTGTATTGTTTCTTGGGACCACATTTGCAGATATTCCTGTCTGAACTTTCATATCTATCAGCATCTGAGAAACTTTACTATGTAGAGCCCAAAGCAGGAAGATCTGCCATGACAGAGTAGAAAAGCAGCCATCACTAATACCCCAAGCCTGCTCCAAGCCCCCATTATAACAACTCTTCTTTGATGTGCACAGGTATTTAGAGTTGTGGGCCCTACCTTTCTTATTTTCTTTCATAGTTTCCTTGCTCTTTGCTTTTTCCAGTTTGATTTCCAAACCCATTAACTTCTTTCCATTCATTTGGAGAGCTTTATCCAGATCTTCAGCAGAAGAGAAGTCCACATAGCCAAACCGCCTGAAAGAACAGTAGCCTTAAAAATCTCAGCTGATTTCCCTCTGGCAGCAAAGGCCACAGACAGAAACCGAAACCCAGGGGCTTCCACTGGTCAAGTTTGACTGTAATAAATTAAGTGCTACCTGGTCCATTTACGAGAACAGCTCTGCAGTGGCAGCTCTCCCTTTAGGGAGACACCGACATAGCTGCACACCAGGCAAACCCTTATCAGTACTGTGGTTCCTCCATACACCACCAAGCAAACCATCCCAGCATCTTGAAGAAACTCTGCAAGAGGACACTTGCACCCCTCTAGCAAATTGTTGCCAATTAGAAGAAATAAACAGCAGAATTCTGCTGATGAACTCACTTAGAAGCACCAATTCTGACATCTAAAACTTCAATATTCTTCTTCCCAAAGAATTCTCTGATGCCAGTCTTCAGCTCTTCAAACTCCTTGGTGCAAACCAAATTTCCCACAAAGAGGGAGAAAGTTGATATAGGTCCTTTAAATGAAAAGATAATAAAGTCGGGGTTTTTTAAGGCAGTTTTTTTAACAACTGGGAGCCAGACTCCAGACAGCTTTAGCACATCAGTTTCTGCTCAAAAGTGACATCATGTGTCAGTATTAAGTCCCTTACGATCATCATTTGTGCTGGGAAACCCCACCCCTGGCATCCTGGCTCTTCACAGTTACATTCCTCACCCAGAAGTCCAACCTCAGTCCATCAAAAAGTATCTTTTCATGATCCCACACCACTTACCATCTGTTTTCTTTTTCTTCGCCTCTGGTGCACTTTTATTGGCCATTTCTTTCTTCCTCTTTCCAGGTGCTTCCTTGACAGGTTCTGTGACAGAGAACAAACAACAACACTGAAAAATAGAGACCTTTTCCTATACAGAATCAACACAGCAGCATTAAACTCTACAGCAGTCATACACAAGACCTCTTGTCATTGAACAACTGCTCCTCAGCCCAAAAGACGGGACAAAATTTTTGCTCAGCCATCCTTCCTGTTACTGAGTAGTTATGATCTCAAAAACATTTAAACTCACTTTCATCCTCACTTTCCTCCTCAGCATCCTCCTCCTCCTCCTCTTCATCATCCTCCTCCTCATCATCATCCTCCTCATCGTCTTCCTCATCTTCAGAGTCTGCCTTGGCTTTCACTGGCGTGGCCTTGGCTGGAGTGATTTTCTTCACTGGAACAGGGGCTGTGTCCATGGCTTCATCTTCAGACTCTGAAACAAGTTAAGCACAGTATATTTCAGTTAGTTTCAGATTAAGCCTCTTTTGAGACTAAGAAAAGAAAATTCTGTGAAGCAAAACAGTCTTTCTCACACCTCCTTAAGTTTGTTTTCAAGAAAGAAGTTTGATAGCAATGTTTATAAAAGCTGCCTCTCCCCCTCAAGTTTTACTGCATAAAAAAATAATACCTGTTCACCAAAAGTATGAAGTTTTACTAATAGGGATAAACTAACACCCATTCAGTCACAGGGACAACATCAACCAGCTAAAACCAGATGGGCACACCCTACATCATTCCCACTAATCCATTACGTTACTCCCCTTCCCAAGCTCCCCGTAAGTGTTTATTAGTTAAACACCTCTTTTTAAGAGTCAAACAAAGTTTCCCTAAATCCCACATACCATCGTCGTCTTCATCATCCTCCTCATCATCTTCTTCATCCTCCTCTTCAGATTCCTGCTTTGCTGGCACAACTGCAGGCTTTTTGGCTGGTACTGCTACAGGCTTTTTGGCTGCAGGCTTCACAGGCATTGGTGGTTCCTCTTCCTCATCTGCACCAAGAGTATAACAAGTCTTTATTATCAAGGCTGGACGGCTGGGTGGTATGGGTAAAAAGTACTTTGTTTCACAAGATTTTGACACAGTTCAGCAAAGAACAGCCAGGAAACTAGATGCTTCACAGGCTGTGTGTAATGCAGCTGCAGCCCAAGTTCTCCTCCAGACTTCATCGAGTCCCCACCTCTACCACAACTGGGATGCATATTTCAAAAGTAACTCACCAGAATCTTCTTCCTCTTCGTCGTCCTCCTCATCATCCTCCTCATCTTCGTCATCATCTTCATCGTCATCTTCCTCCTCACTCTCTTGCTTCTTGGCATTTTTTCCATTCTTTGCTCCTTTGGTTAGGAGAGCAGCCTTTTTAGGTGATGGAGTAACAGCCTTTTTGGGCTGTGGAGTAGGCACAGCCTTCTTTGCAGGTGTAATTGCCTTTTTTGCAGGAGTAGCAACCTTCTTTGCAGGGGTAGCAGCCTTCTTGGCTGGGGTAACAGCTACTTTTTGTGGTTTCTTCTGAGGGATCATCTGAAAGACACATTAGTGTAAGACTCCTACGCTGCCCCTTTATGCTACAATTACTTCAATATCAGACAAACACATAGCAACTGCAATCTAAAGCATTACCTTCTGACAGTTTCTGTTAAATTACCTTAATTGCCCATCCTATTGAATTAATAAAGACCAAACCCACATTTTTCATGGTTTTAACAGACCACTTATGTAACATTCAAGCCCCTTGAAACTCCGTGGCCCTGAAGCAAGACCAGTGATCTCTAATCGCATTCAGCAGCTTGAAACTTTTAGACTTGCACATTATTTGTGTGTCATGAATCACTTATTGCTGATGCTCTACAAGAGTTAATATTCACCTGCTTGCTCATCAGCTTTAGGACAGCTTTGAGACCACAGTAGGCCTTCCAAAGCTCGGAAGCACAGACTTTGCTAGATTTCTAAGCTAGTTTTCCCCCTACTGCTTTTGCCTTATATAATCCAGTTTATTCTTTACCCACAGTTAACTGACAGACACCGATTGTTTATTAATGTTCATTTTGCCACAATGTAACCCATAGGCCCCATGACACTTTTGTAACACGCGCATCCTTCCGACTTTTATCTATAGAACCATCACCTCTTCTCCGCTGCTTTCGTCTAGATCAGAGGACTCTTCTTCCTCGCTCTCCTCGAACTTTTTAGGAGGAGGAGCCATTTTCTTCTGTTTGATCTGGTTCTTCGGGGTCTGAAAGAGAGCGCGGGCAGCACGTTTAACTCCGTGCACACCTTGCCCGCCCGCGCTCCGGCGGGCAATTGTCCGAACCACGTGGCCGTCCCGCCCGCCCCCGAGGCGCTCAAGGGGCCGTCCCGGGGCTGCGGCGAGGGGGGCCGGGGGTCTCCCACGGCCGGTGTGCGGGGCCCGCCCGGTGTTGCGGGGGGCCCGGGGGCCGCCCCCACGTGCTCGCTGTTCCCGCGCCCCACGTGGCCGCGCGGTGACGTCGCCCCACC
>VXAY01007505.1:1236112-1263277 GCA_013399855.1 Oxyruncus cristatus | reverse complement strand
GATTGGGCGGCGGGGCCCGGGCAGCGGGGGCGTGGCCGCGGCCGCGGGAGAGCACGTGGCGGGCGCGGCCACGTGGTGCGGCCGGTCCGGGGTACCGGGGGTCCCGAACCCTCCGGGAGCCCTCTCGGGAACCCGCGTCCTCCCCGGCCGGCCCTGCGGCAGCGCTGCGCCCGGGATCACTGGAACCCTGGAACACTGCCCGAGCACACTTTCGCCTTATTCTTTGGGGCTGGGGTCTCCCTAGCGCTGCTTCTGCCACCCCCACTCCGCTCCCTCGCGGCATCCTCTGCCGGCCCTCCGGAGGGACTGATCAGCTTGAAGAAGCATCCGCAGGAGCTGGTCAGTGTACAGCTGCTGGGGTTGCAGCTGGCACAGGAGCACCCTGCAGCTACCACCCTCCGCCTCTCCTATCAGGGAGAAAAGGCACAAAGCTGGAGAAAAAATAAGCCCATGCTTGCCCGATGAATGCTTTTGAATTCAGTCATTGGAAGATTTCGTCCCGTGGAGTTTTACCTCGGTGATTGTAAAGTCAGGGTAGGAATGAGTCCCAGTGCTCCTGTTTAACTTGCCAGTGTGCTGGCAGGGCTGAGTGCTGCCTTGCCCCTGCCTCTGCTCTCTGTGGACTGGAGTGTCCTTTGCTGGGGCTTCCCCACTGCCTTACACCCCCTCCCACTTCAAACTGAGTGTCCATCCAGCTCCTGGAGTCTCCTGACTCGGACATGTGTGAGTATACCAGTTTGCCCATTCAGGGCCTGCCTGACAGAAGCAGTCAGGGGAACTTCTGACTTGGGGAACACAAAATCCTAGTGAGACCTAAATAAAAAAATGCATGGCCCTGGTGGCTTTCAGGGGATACCCCTGGGTTGCTCAGTGCCACCTGAAAGCAAGGGACACACTGTGGATGAGCCAATATTACTGGCTCCTAGGCTGTCCTAGTGCCTCTTCTGCTGGGCAAGGAGAGGCAGTTTCCAGGCAGGCAGAGCCATAGCTGAAGCACCTGCTCACAAAGAGGTGATGGGATCAGCCAGTCTCTCCAGGAGCAATCCAGCCTGTGGAGAGCCTACCACCATCAGCCAGTACGAGGAGGGAGGGAGCTGGAACAGAGCGGAGACTGACCATGTCCCAGCCCTGGTCACATATGCAGGCAGATGGGATTCCAGCTGGGAAAATCGGTTGAGTAGGGCAGCTGGACTCTGCACATGAAATAGCCACGCCTGGCTCATGTCCCACTGTGTGCTGCAGGAGCTGTCCCCAGGTGCCCGGGGGAAGAAGTGACACAGACCCAGGGTGGCCCAAGGTGTTGAAGAGTGATGGAGAAGGAGAGCAGAGAGACCTGGAAGGCATTTTTATCTGTCTAAAGCAAGAACTGATTGCACTTTCCTTGCCATGCATGTAGTGCAACAAAATCCCCTACTATGACTGCCTGTACAGCTCTGCTGCCTGGGCCAGGGCTGGCCTTGGCTCCTCCCCGAGCTGTGGGAGCCGGGGTTTGCCATGAGAAAGGGACAAGTGTTGCTCCAGCCAGGGGCAGTTTTGGCTGCTGGGACACTGCGTGTGTCTAATACCACAGTGCCAGTGGTGGGATCAGTGGAGGGCTGGGCTGGCAGCTGGCCAGTCTCAGTTCCCAGCCCTGGCAAGGGACATCTTGGTATGGCCTGAGCTCCAGCTCTTTTCCCAGCAGTGTGCTGGAAGGTTGTCCTTGACACTGCCATCTCTGAGGTGGCAGCAGGACCCAGTGTTCAGGGAAAGGAGCACAGCACCCCTGTAGAGAGGAGTGAGAACTGACACTGCCCACAGTGCTGTGTTAATCCATGCACCATTGAACAGGTCTGGATAGGGCCTGATCCTGCCAGGTGCTGTTGTGGCCATAAAGGGCCTGGGATGCTGCAGGGAGGAAGGTAGCCAGGGCATTGCAGATTCCAACACTTAGGCTGGGCTGTTCCCTGTACCCTACCTGTGGTCAGGAGCTCCGGGCAGCCCTAGCAGGGGGCAGGAGGATGTTGGATGGAGCAAGGCCAGCCTTTTTTGGGGACACACCACATTGCAGGGCTGGCCCAGTGGCACAACACAGCCCTGCTCCTCTGCAGGCATTGCCAGAAATTTCAGGGCCGAGGGAGGTCTGCAGAGCAGCATCAATGAAGTGTAATTTGGCCAAAAGAGCAGGTTTAACAGCTCTATTTGTGCAGTAAATATACTTTAGGTCCTTTTATGGCTGTCTCTTGTTGCGGCATGTCTGCAGCTTGGGAGCGTTGATCTAATTCCACAGTTAAAGGGAATTTACTGGTTTAATGGAGACCCCAGGAGGGATTTGCCATGGATTTGCAGTTTCTGGCACAGCAGAGACTCATCGCCTGTGTTTCTCCCGAGCTTGGCAGCACTGGAGACTCCTTACCCAGCTGTTGCTGGCCAGGGCTGAGGGGAAGCTGGGCTGCGAGGCAAAACAGGCTCCCCAAAAGCCATGAAAAATGGGTGACCATCCCGGGGGGGATCCCCATAGGAACCGCAGGTGAGGGGAGTGAGTGTTCCCAAACGTCCTGTTCAACCAGTGCCTGGTCGCGGCTGCGTGTTTCCACTAGATGGTGACAAAAGGCTGCAGCGCCTGTCCCGGGTGGGAGCCCGCGGGGTTCCCCGGCCCCCCGCAACAGCCTCCGTGGGCGCAGCTAAAGCAGGACATCCCGCCCTGCCTACTTTACCACTCCCAGGAGATCTGGGGACGTGGGGAAGGGTCTGAGACGCGCCCCTCGTTTGATACCTACCGGATATAAGCGGTAGCCAAGCGCAGTCAGGAGAGGAAAAGCGGCTGGTGAAGGCATTTCCTGCCAGAAAACTATCAGGGATCTCCATGCAAACACCTCGCAGGTGCTCAGAGAGGGGGGAAACGAGCTAAAAAAGTCATCAAATGTGTCCAAGTTCCCCATCCGCAGCCTTGCTTCCCTGGCAAGGGAAGCTCAGTGACTGTGTGGTCTGAACAGCAGCCCAATGTAGGTAAGGCATGGCAAAGATGGCAGCAAAAAACCCACCAAATAAACAAATTTACCCATCCCTGGTCTAGGTGCTGCTTAAAATCTCTTGAGTGTCCCCATGTCCCCCATGCAAAACCTCTTCCCCTGTCACCAGTGCCCACCTCACCCCATTGTGCTGCTCCCATGCCAGCAGGTACCACAGATGATGGATGGTAACTCAGCAGAGCCAGGCTCTCAGGGCTTGTCCTTTCTCTTCCCAACCACACAGCTCACTTTAAATACCTGTCAGGTGGAGAAAACTACCCCCAGGCCCTGATTAATGCAAGTCATCAAATAAAAGATGGGTCTGTGTGGTACTCTAATTAAGTCTTTTTTTCATTATCCCCCTGTCTGTGCCAAGAGGAGAGCCCTCAAGGCTGATGAGTATGAAGTGGGCACAGGGCTTGCTGTGACAAATGGCATTTGATTTGAGTGGCCGCAGACCAGTGCACGTCCTGTGCCTTGAAATGGGCAGCTCGGGACACATTAGGCTGCAGGAATGACAGTGCCTTGCAGAGAATGGGATTTCTTCCTTGGGGACCGTCCTTTCTTGAGGTGGGTGGGATGCTGAAGGGATTGATGGGCCCCTGGAGGCAGACATACCAGTTGTCACTCCAGCAGATGCTCCAGCACATCCCTGTGCCATTTCCTGGGGTTCCTGAACAAGGAAACGCCCTGGTGACTCACACGGGGAGTTTCGTACATGCTGCACTTAGTCTACCCCTGACCTCTGAGCGTTCCTCAAAGTGGTCTTTTCTGGTACCCTGCAGAGAAAAAGGGCTTTTCTATTTCCAGAAGGTGCCAATTCCCCCAAGATATCCCTTCTGGCAGTCCGGTTCCTCTTCCTAATTAACCACCTAACATTCCCTTGCATCCCTTGCCTGGAGCTGGGCAGCATCCCTGAGCCTGTGAGCCCCCAGCAAGCCCTTGCAGACACTCAGAGCCTCTGGGCCAGGAGAGATTCCCCTCTGGCTCTGCTCAGTGGGAGGAACAAGTACAGCCCTGCAAAAAAGGTTGTGAGGGAGAGCAGTGGGACTGAAGCAAAGAGGACTTGCAGTAGGTGTGAGGTAAAGAGGAGAAACCAGGATAGGGAGATGTAGAGCAATTTGGGTGGTGAGAGGAAGGCTTGGGAGCACTCTCTCTGCTGGATTGGAGAAAGTTGGAGTGGAGAAAGTTGGTGAGATGGGAATAGGCAGGTGTTTTGAAGCAATGCGTGCAAATGGCTTTATATTCCTGGGCAAGTCAATCCAGAGAGAAGCTACAGGTGACCCCAGTTCAGAGATGTTCAGGCCAGCAGCCAGCTCACCTCACAGTCCCGTGCAACTGCACATCTCCCTGCACTGCCCTGCAGCACTTGGGAGGGCTTTCCAGGACCTTTGTGGAGACAGCCCAGAGTGGGAAGCTCCTCCTTGCACAGGCATTTCTGTGCATCCTATTCATCTCCCAGAGCTCGGGCAGTAGGAAGTGGGCAAGCACTGGGTCCCCAGGGATGACTGTCAAGACATTCAAGTAAAACATCTGCACCTTGCTTGTGGCTCAGCACATCTGCCCCTTAGCATAGCCCCATGGAGCAGTGACCTGGGGCTTTGCCTCAGCTTGCTCACATTTTACCTGCTGGAAGCTCTCTCTGCTCCCAGGTATGTATTGGGCTATTTCCATTTCACAGCAGCTCCCAGGCATGGGGCCAGCAGAAGGCAGACACTCTACCTGGAACAAAACCAAACCAGGCGAATTTTTTTCTTATTTTCCTTCTCAATCAAAAAAATTCAATCTTTGTTGAATCCAAACTGGAAAAGCAGGAGTCTCTCTCCACTCCCCTTATTTTTGCGTTTGTATCTGAGCGAGGTGGTGAGCTTATCACTGCCTTGGGAGCCACACGCACCCATCACTCAGTGAAGGCAGAGAGCAGATTGGCATGGAAACCCAGGGCTTCCCCTTACCTCTAGAACCAGAATAGAGCCAGCTGCCACCAGGGAGAGCAGAGCCACACACACACACACACACACGTGTCCCCAGTGTAACGTGTCCTAGCCTCTGCCAGGGAGCAAGAGCCAAAACTGCCCTCGGAAACAGGCATCAGTGCCAGTGGAAGGCATGCCAGGTGGCTTCTTTAGCTTAGTGGGAAATGTTCTATCATTCCCCCAGGGAGCTGCTGTGTTGTGTTTTCCCAGCTAAAGTTGCCCACTGAGCCCCAGCCATGCAGTTTGCAAAGCTCCTTCCTCAACTTGCCAGTGGGAGGGACCAGCCACCCTGAGGGCTCTTGTGGTTGCATCGAGACATCCAGACACAAGCTGAGCTTATTTTGGAGAGCATCACTTTGCACTTGACTGTGGCTGCAGAGCTCAAGCAACCTGTGCAGGTGTGGAGCTGTAGAGACCACCTGAGAGCCTGGGAGAAGTCAGAGCTCAGGAGTCAGGGATACTAAGCCCATCCAGATTTCATCCTCCATCTGCCTCAGCCTCTCCTCCACAGCAAATTCCATCAAAAGGGAGGGCTAAAAGTACTGTCCCAGCCCAGACCACTCTTGGGCTGTTTGTGCCTCGTCCCAGCAGTACATTGGGCTGTTTCACTTACCAGCTCTCACTGCAGAAATTCCCACTGACAGGATGCGAGTTAAAACCACTGCTTTCAAAATTCTTACGACCGCAGTTAAAAATAAGACTCAGAGAAATAATAATATCCCCACTGTTGGTGCCGTCAGACCTGAAACCTGGTCCTGAACGACTCAGTGGTGTCTCATTAAGCTGGGCAAGCATGTGATCATGATATGTGCATCCTGGGAGGGAGGTGAGAACATGGTTTCTTGGGGAAAAGTCCTTTCCTTCCCATGCCTTACAAGGCAACAGCTCATCTCCCTGTGTATGAAATGGCAGAGGAAGCTTGAAGCAGATTGAAAATTACACTGCATCTCTCCTGCTTAGTTTTAATTGTAGAGCAAAGAAAGAAGCCTATCGATTCATCCCGCTGGGTAATTAAATGCTTAATGCTATTGACTATAAAGACATTAGGGTTCAGCAGCCCAACACTAACGCATTAATAATCACTTATATCGTGGCAGGAAGGGGCACAAGCTGCTCCCGAGGAACACGATAGTTACGCGGGATGGGAGCCTGCAGTGAAACCTTAGGGACTGAATGAATTAGTGCTGGGACAACCTGCAGGAGCGAGAGCTTATCCTAGGGAGCAGGGGAACAAGGAAGGGCTAGAAGGACCATGGAAAAGGCTGGCAGCCCCTACTCCAGGGAAGCCCCCCCGGCCATGGCAGTGGGGATGGGAGTGTGGGCTCCAAGCAACAGTGCTGCCCCCAGCACAGCTCTAGGATGTTGTTAGCCATGGGATCTGGAAGGTAACTCTGAGCAGTACAACCCTTTTATAACAAGCCATGGCAAAGGCATGAGAAGGTCTGCCCAACTCCTGCCAGGCTCTGTATTCCCAATAATTAGCTGTCTGCTTTAGTATATTTATTATGCAGATGATAGATGATGTGGAGCACAGGGCAGAGCCTGCACACTGCCTGGGATTAGGCACATCAGAACGGGGCTGAATGAGCACTGCTTCAAGCTGGAGAGTATGATTTGCTTGCTGGGAAAAGCAGTATCGACCCTCAGAACGTGGTGTGCCAGTGGTTACTGTGCACTTCCCAAGGGGTTCTCACCCAGTGATGGATGGGGATTGCTATGGTGGCTGTACAGTATCACCCCCTGCAGGGACTTCAGAGCCCACATGGCAGGAATCCCATGTCCCATGGCCCAACGGGATGCATAAGGCCCATTTACGGAAGATGGAGGAAGGAAGGACCTGCAGCAGTGTGAGGGGAGGGGATCCTTCTCAAGACCACCCCCTGCTGAGTTTTTCCCACCTACCCATGAGCAAGGCATTGCCTCTCCAGGGCACTGGGTTACCCCAGTACCTCACCTGGAGCCTAAAAAGCCCCGAGAGGCACAATTTCCATCTAAGCTCTCAAATCCATGTCAGCAACCCCCTGCCCAGTGATAAAGGGAGCCCACGCAGCCCTTCCTGACCTCCAGCAGGAAAATGAAAAGAACTTGCAATTTTCTTTGAGCAAAACCAAGTACAGATCATGCTGTCAAACCCTTATTTGATTTGTTTTTCTGGTGGCTCTGCACCATTTACCTTCATTACTTTCTCTGCCCTGTCATAGTCCAATAATGTAGCATCTGCCCCATAAAAGGTCCATGAATATAATTTACAAGTAGTTGGCACTTTCTGTCTTGCCTGTGAGGAGGGGCTCCCTGGGTATGCTGTTGATTGGAAAAAGTATGGTTTTTTACAGTCATTCTCAGTGGGGTAAATAACCTCTGAGCACTGTTTATAGCCTGATTTATCTTCGTGAGGTTGCAACTCTTCCAAACATTTGATTCATGGCTTGAAATTGAACCTCTTTAAGAATATTTCTTTATAGAGTTTAAAAAAAAAAAAAAAAGTCTGGAAAGAAAGAGAAGGTGCTTTCCTAAAGCCCCAGGGATGAGGAATAGGGTCCCCCTGGCTTTTTGGAAATGGCTGAAGGTAGAGTCTAAGCCGGGGGAGGAGGGATACTGGTGCTCCCAGTGTCCCACCTCTCCAGGTAAGGCAGCCCTGACTGTGTGAGCTGCTGCATTTACTCTATAAAAGCCTTTCTGAAACTAAAGTTAGCCTAAATACATCTATGTTGGTACATACGTGTGTATAACAGCCTCGCTAAGGGTTTGTTGGGATATTAGGAAAGAAATAGATTTCCTGAGGATGCAGAGGGTAAGGGAAGCATGTTCCTGTGTCTCCCTTTGTTCTGATGCTTCAGGACATGCCTGTGCAGTGGTGGGCAGAGGTCAGGGTCTGTGCTGTGGAGCAGTGCTTGCTCTGCACTCTTCTTTGGGAGCAGAAGGGATCATCACTGCTATGGGTGCCAAACCCAGCACCCTTTGGGCTCTGAGCCTCATAGCCTCATGCCTAAACTTGCTGAGATTGGTGCAGATGTGCCTTTAGGCTGAGGAGCGTCCAAACTGGTCCTACCACCTATCATCCTGTGCCTGCATCCTCACCCTGGCTCAGGGCATCACTCCCGGGGAAACTGAGCTGCTCCACACAAAATGTCTCCTGCTGCAGGGCCTACATCGCCCAGACCTTGAAGGTGATAAAACATCCCCAGTGGACGAGCCACAGCCTTTGAGGGAGCAAACCTGTCTGCAAAAGGAGATTGCACTGGGAGAAAGGTCCAGAAGGGAAAATTTAATGGAAAGACTACAGAGATGCCAAGTTTCTCTATTTTAATGGGTTTCCCTTGGCCTTCAGTTTTGAAGTGGCTCTATCACACTGCAGGTGAAGGCTGCCTGTGCACAGAGAAGAGACAGGAGGTTTCTGTTCAGGACTAGCCCAAGCCCTCACAAACACCTGCTGCAGCAGTGCAGGGGTTAATATAGAGCCTGGTTTCACCAACAATCTTTTGCCAAAGCCTTGGCCAAACCCAGGATGGGGCTATTGAAAAGATCCTGCAGATTGGCCAAGTGAGGGGGCTCTGACAAAGGCAGAGGAGACAAGTGCATCCCCGAGTCCCTGTCCCAGACACCAGCTTTGCTGGAAAACTATCGAAAGGCAAACCTTAGTGAGTCTAAAAGAGCGCTGAGCTGCACTTGTACTGTCATCCCTGCAGGATTAGTGCACTGCTGCACAGCCTGAGCTTCACCCTCTTGGTATTGAAAGGTGCATTTAGACCTATCTCAGTTCCAAGGATGGGTGGTTTCCTACTGCAACCCAGTGGCTTTTGGAACAGGGATTAAACTCTGTTAGACCTCCCAGCTACATCTGCACAGAGACAATCGCCAGAGAGACACAAATCCTATTTTAAGAGGAAAAACCTTTAAATTGCCAAGCTCACCAACCCCACTGGGTGCAAATGGGTGCATTTCATTGCAATTATCACCATTTACTCTGTTTTTTTTTCTTTTAGCTTTTTGCTGCTGTTCAATGATCCATCACACACACAATGAGTAGAAATGCCTCATCCATCTCCCTGCTTTCATGGCAGGGGCTTGAAGAAGTCCTCACCCAGCCCTCATCTTGCAGGGCTCCCAGCTCGCACAGATGATGCTTTAGCACTGCACTTGCTGCTGTTGTGTTTCAGGCTCCTGCCAGATGGACTCACCGCCTGTCAGCCAGGATTGCCACAGAAAAATGGGAGTGAAACCCAGCTCAAGCCATTTGCTTTTCCATCTGTGCAAGGAGGTTGTTTAAATCAGTCCCATCAGAGAGATTTGGATCTGAGGCCAGGATAAGTTTGGACAAGTGAAGAGCTGTAGAGAGATGTGAATCTCCCTTTAGCCAGAGCAGAAATCATTTGAAAACACCGGAGCAGTGAAGAGCTCCCACAACGATGCAAACACAAGGCAGAACCTGAAAAAAAGGCAGCACCTGAAAAAAAGGCAGCTTGAGCCTGGTATTGCTAACAGGCTCCCAGAATGGCTTGGGGCTGTAGGTGTGGGAGAGAAGAGCAAAGCAGGCAGCAGCAATATCCTCCCTGTTCCTTATTAATACAGCAGTGACGCTTGATGGGTCTCCTAAATTATAATGTCTTTCTTGTCATTAACTTGATTTCTTTCTGGTGACAGCAGCAGCAAATTGGTCCCAGCTGTTCTGAGCAAGGGATGACAAATTAAAAGGAATTAAACTGAGCCAAGTGCTGGAGGGGTTGGTGTGTGTACGGGAGGGGGTGCTTTGGGCCAGTGATAACTACGGGGGGGAGGGGGAGCTGCAGTAATGGGAGTAGTGGGAGATGCCAGGAAGGGGGAAGTGGTGTCAGGGCTCACACTTCTCCCTGCGAGCAGGACACTGAAAAGCAGGTATCTGCCACAGTGAGGTCTGGCTGAAGAAGGGACATCCTTGTGTGTGCTGAGACCACTGCCATGCGAGAGGACATACGGAGACTGATGGGTTGTGGGACCTAGCCCAGCCAAGGGAGACAGAAAACCTGTAGGAATGCTTTTTGAGGTGGAAGTTGCCTGAAAGTGACAGGACCAACAAGCCAAAAGCCTGCCCTGAGAAAACAGGACCTTGTTCACCATTTGCCATAAAGCTGCAGCACACCAGGGATTCCTCTGCTCCCATGGGAGCATCCCCTGGCTGGGCATGAAGGGCTGTGCTGCTGAGTTTCTTTACAAGCCTACATAAGCAAGTGTCAGGCAGCAAAGAGTTTCTAGCAGCTGTCCTGGAAGAGGTCAGGCACAGGAGCTGAGGAAAACCAGATTTATGTCTGTGTCTTTATTTTCTGCTGCCCATTGGCAGCTCCTGCCCCTGCAGGCACCTGCCTGCCCTGCCAGGGAATGGAGAGGGGCTTGTTTGGGGAAGCTGCTCAATCAGTCTGCTAAATACCCACTGTGAACCTGTGTCCTCATCTCCTGGCAGCCTCGGGCTGATTGCTGTGTGAAATACAGCTTTTGGCCTGGCTTTCAGCCCCAGGGCCAGCTGGGACCATCCTGTGCCTGATGTGAGCTCTGGGGGCGGAAGGGGATGTCTCATGCTCGGTCTCAGCATCATTAATGTGAGATGGTCTGTAATGTGAGACAGTACCTCCAGCCACCAAAGAAAGATAAGAAGAAAGATGTATTTGGCCCCCAAATGCCTCTCAGACAGCTTTCTGCAACGTGCCACATTAAATAGTCCTGAACTGAGAAGACAAACTCACCCTGGCTGCTGTGATAAGCACAAAGAGTGATAAACCCCCGTAATTAAAGTCTGCTGCTATAATAACATTGCAGCAGAGACAGCTGGGGTCTAGCCCTGAGCCTGGGTCCATATCTTGGGTTTTTACTTGTTTTCATTCAAACTCATTTTGGAGGGATTCAGCCCAGGTACCTCCAGCTGCCAGGAGGGAAGGGAAGATGCCATCTGGGTATAGTGGAATGGAGGAGCAAGGGCTGTTGTTCCCTTCCTGATTCTGTGACACAGATAGGTCCTTAGCAGAAGCAAACACCCTCACAACCACATCTGAAGAGGAGCTGACATTATGGAAAAGCACCCAATCCATGAGGAGCCATTTCTCCTTGAGGGACTCCACCACCACCCTCAGGGACCTGCTCAGGGACAATAGGGACTGATCAGAGACCAGTTTCACTGGTTCTAAATATATACATAACACTACATAAAAGTTAGCTTTTTCCAGTCTGGGTATCCCAGCCTTCCTCTTCATACTGGAATTTATTCCACCCCAGTGAGGACTGGAGAGCTGGTGCCCTCTCATCCTCCACATCCCACACAGGGGACCAGGGCAGACGTATGCCACGTGTGTTCGGAACCCGAAGTATGGCTTGTGTGGGCTGTGGGGAAGTCCTTTGCAGGGCTTTTATCCTCCAGGTCAGTCTCAGGGTCCTCTACTTGCACTCCCTAAGCCCTGGGGAGCTGTTCAGGGACAATATTAAGGGACAATGTGGGGCCTAGGGGCTGAGCCCAATCCCCCCAGTCCTGTCAGCAATCACAGCCAGTCATTAGCAGTCCCCATGAGCCTCAGAGCTCTGCCATGCAGCCAGCTTTAATCCACTTACTGCCGTGCTAATTATGCGTCACTTTCATTTCTTAACCAAAGTGTCCCCATGAACAAAATTAAGCATCACACAGGCTCCTCTGACATAAATTCTGTCATCTTTAGCAACAACACAGTCGCGACGGGAGAAGCCGTGGGCTAACCAGGCAGTTCTTCTCTTCTAACCCACTGAGGTGGGGGTTTAACACTGCCCCAGGTGATGTTTGTGACATAGCTGGTGGCTTTAATGCATTGTCCCTGCTAGACTGCACTGTGCATTGAACCTCTGTCCTTCCCCTCACCCTGCCATGAGGACAGTGGGATTTCAGACGGGGAATAACACCCAGACCTTCACTTCTTAGGGATGTCTTTTGTCCCTCTAGCCCTAGTGTGTTCCCTCCCTGCATGCCCTAAGGCAGGGAGAGGTGGGGTACAGGGATGCCATCCCTGCCCTGCACATGGCCTGGTTCCTCCAGGGCTGTTGGGTATGGCGTGATGTGAAAAAGGCCATCCCCAGTGCAGGTGACAGTCATGCTGCACCGCAGCTGAGTCAGCCTGAGCATCCAGAACTGCACCTGAGCTTCTCCATCCAGGCTCTTGGGTGGGCTGTGCTCCCCACTCAGTCCCTTCCCAGCATCCTCACAGCACGAGGTTCCTGAAAGCTGTTTTCTGTGAGAGTCCTGGCTCTTTGGGAAGCAGCAGGAAGATGGGCTGCCTCTGGCATGGGACTAAAACCTGAGCCCAGGGATGTCCCTGGGGAGCAGAATCAAATTCTACATATATACATTGGGTGTTGGACTAGATGACATTCAAAGGTCCCTTCCAACCCAAACTATTTTATGATTCTATGATCTCTTGCTGTCTGTTTGTCCCCCTGCTACCCACCTGTCCCCTCTATGCTACCCATCACCATGTGGAGGCACTGGGTGTTGGCTTTTCACCACCACTACTACTATCCTGGAATTCAAGAGAAATAAATGAAATATGGTTCAAAAAGCTGCCTAAGCTCAAACCCAGCACATCCCTGTGATTTCCTGACATCTGCATTTTCCTGCTTCCCTGCTCCCCTCACAAAGGCTGGGATCTTTGTGGGAAAGGCTACTGTGCCTCATCCATGGCTGAGCGGCCCAAATATGCCCCACTGCCCAGCCCCAGACAGGGACTGCTCACTCCCAGGAACACAAGGGCTTTGCTAAATTAACACTGGACAAGTTTTCTCCACACCACGGCTGTGCGAAGGAAGTAAAAAACAATTCTTTTCTTGAAACCATTTTCCCTTGAAAAGGGGCAGCAAAAAATCTGCTGGCACACTCAGGAGCCATCTATCATGGCTACAAATATACAAGGCAATTGCTGTAAAACTTGAGTTTGACTCTGGAAAGGAAAAAAAAAAAAAAACACCCCATGCCTGTTGCAAACAACCACAGCACAAAAAAAAAAGCCTTACAAGGCTGGGGCAGCCTCACAGATGGATTGCTTTTTAATCCCCAAAGCTACGGTGATAAATCTTTTCACTGAAAGCTCTGGAGATACTGTGTCGCTCAGGGTGTGCAGCAGCCCGAGGGGGAAAACAACTCCATGAGCCGCTGGGAGAGAGGGAGTCTCCTGGGAGTGGGGCCAGAGGTGATGGAGGAGGAGGGGTGCTTTCTGTGGGGGTGCTGAGTCGACATGGGGGGGCAGGAGGGCTCCCTGCAGCCGGGAGCAGGTGATTAGGCAGGAGATGGACAGAAGCTGCTGTAAGTCTGGGAGGATAGATGAGATAGAGACATTTTGGGGAACGGCTCTTTGGAATCTAAGTGTTTGGAGAGGAGGTGGTGGCGTGGAGCCCAGCTTGGCCATGTGCTCCATATTGCAGGGATAGAGGTGCTTCTCCCAGCTCCAAGCAAAGACATGGAGCAACGGCATCCACACACTCCCTGCAGCTCCTGGCCCCTCGACGTACCACTGCTCTGTCCCCTCTGGGCTCCCTTGGGTCCTGAAATGTTTGTCCAGTTGATTCCCAGGCATTGTTTTGGGATGCCCCTTCCCCGAAACCATCCTGAAGTGTCAGTCATTCCCCCTGGCCAGTTACACAGATGGAGCAGTGCCAACAACTTACCCATCCCTTGCTTCTGCCTTCCCCTGTCCTGCAGGGCTTTTTGCTTCTATACAACCTCCCTGACAGGAATAATCCCTCTAATTTATGCTGGAAAGGCAGCAGGGACTAGGCTGACCCTGAGGGCTTGAGGCAGTTGGGAGCATTGTTCTTAGTGCTAACAGGCTCCATAATTCCCTTCCTGGGGTCTGCAATGAGCCTGAGGCTGGCAGGAGCCATCAGCCACTGCTTTCCTAGTGATGGAGAGGAGTAAAACCCTCTCCGTGAAACCATTCTCCCTGAGGAGATCAGTTCTTTTCATTAGGTTACATGCCATGACTGCAGATTTTATTATTAATTAAGGGACTAAAGGACTTCCTGGGAGCCTTTGATTCCAGCATCTCCTGAGAGCCTGGCTGGCTTGTGGTAACCAGGCATGTCTCCACACACTGTCACCAAATCACAGCCAGGGGAGCAAAGTTTGCCCCCACATCTCCACCCAGGAGGTGCCACCAGCTGTGCTGCAGCTACAGTTTTGCCAAGTTGTTGGGATGTTCTTCAGGGTGATCCTGGCCCAGCTGTGGGGGGGGAAAGTGGGTAGTGGGGCAGCCCTCGGCATCACTGCCCAATATGCCAGGGCCTGAGCAGAACATTCCCCTCCTGCATCTCAGAGAGGGGAATTTGGGGTAGCCAAGGAGGTTGTGGAGTCCCAGGTCAGGGACTGGGACATGGCAGGACAGCTGGGGACAAAAGGCTGGATGAAGGCAAAGCCAGTGTCTCATCTTTCTGGCTCCTCTGAACTCTACTCCAGCTGTGCTGAGACCCAGAACACCCTAAAAAACCCTGGGAACACACACACACTGTCCTCTGGCACTGACAAGTAGCGTGAGCTGGAGCAACCGCAGCTGCGTCCTTGCACAGCCTGGCTGCTCACGAGCAGGGGAACACGTTCTCCCGACTTGCAGCACAAGGGACCCCAAAGCTTCACATGGGCACCTGTCTGCTGCTGCATAATAAAATACTATTGACTGCCTATTAAAAAGCCATTCCCTGGAGATTACTGGCTGAGGAAGTGAGATGGGGCAATAATGGCCATCAAGGAGGCATCAGTCACATCCACTCATGTAACAGCAACAAGAGTCTTCACATGGCTGCCAGGGTGCTGTCCCTGCCAGGGCCATCAGCGACAGCAGACAGAGAGGGATGTCAATGCCCTTGGCCACACTGACATCCTCCAGAGAGGGGCTGTGAGCAGTCACCAGGACTGAAGTGCACTGAAGTGCAGAGTTACTGCAGCCTAATGCCCACCCTCATTCGGCAGCACCCAACAGGACCCACAAGGGCTGATGAAGGGCTTTGCCCATGGCAGATCCTGCTGTGGGGATGGGAAGCGGAGGGGAGCCGTCTACACTGCCCCTGAGCCAGGGACTGAGTGAATGGGGGCAGGAGGGAGTTTACAAGCTCCAAATGCTGCCTATTCTAATTCACTGGCTCGGCCACAGTCCTGTGTGATGTGCTCAGAAGGGGCTGGAAGCAGAGCAGCAGCTGCCAGTGCTCTGCCTGAGGCTTGCTCCTGCAGTATTTCTGCTCAGGTCCCCTCGGGGTCCACACTGCCCAGAGGCAAAGCCATGGGAAGCTGAGCCAAGGGACCCTCCGCAGCTGGCCAGGGGGAGTTAGGGCTGGGGAAGCAGTGCAAAGCAAGAGCTCAAGCTGCTTGGACAGTCCCTCAGCTGCCGTTTCAGATCCTCAATATTTCATCCTGCGGGAGGACCTGGTGTACACTGGGAAGCCAGCAGCATTGATCTCAGGCAGGAAATCGATGGGTCCTTCCAGCCTGGGAGAGCATGACCGGCCAGCCCGTGCTCCCTGGCATTTTCATGACATTTTATGAGCCGTGTGTCTGGGGACAGACTGATGGCCACCACTCCAGAGGCAGCTGTCCCTCTTCAAAGGCCCCAGCCCCAGCTCAGCCTGAGCATCCTGGAGACCAGGAAGGGTACATGCATCCCAATTATGCCCTCCCTGCCATGCCTTGAATGTGCCTCGGCCCGCAGACCCACAGAGGCAGCAGAGCCCTCAGGGAGATCTGGTGAAACATCCTGGTGCCCATTACCCTGATGCCCACCACCCTGGCACATGGCCCTCTCCAGGAGCGTGGCCCAGGTTCAGCTCCATGATGGGAGCAGCTCTGGGTCTTGGGGGACACAACCAGGGCACAAATCAAGCCAATGACTCTTTTTAATTCTCAGTGAGGCTCACCCGTGCGCAGCAGGGAAGGAGAAGGACTCCCCACATTCCCCAGGGGTTCAGTGGGCCACGGCAGGCAGAGGAAGAAGAGGGAACCCATGAGATGTTGATCAGAGAGGGAAGAGGGGAGCATATTCGTGGGGCACAAGGACAGGTATGGAACTGTGCCTTGGCACTACAGGCAGTCTGGGGCTCCCTTTGTCCTGTATTTTCCCCCGCAGACTCCAGCTTTGGAGAGAGCGGCTGTATTCCTTCCCTTGCCCTCAAAGGGCTGGGAATTCAGGGTGGGAGGAAGGCTGGGAGGAAGGACCTGCACCATCACCCTGCAGCTGGACACCAGCTGGCCCCACTGAAGTGGTGTGCCACAAAATCAGGGTCATGTTGGTGCCAGAGAGCCCTGAGGACATCTCAAGGGAGAAGGCACCCACAGACTGTTTTTTCCCCACTCCATCCCATGCAAACCTCTCCCACCTCCATGGGTCTCACCCCAGGCATGAGCACCTCTCAGGGCACCCATCCAGCCCGGCGTGCCTGACACCCCCAATACCAGCCCCTGTGGGCTCACCCCACTGGGCTGGGAGGGCTGGGATGTTTTTGGGGATTGCCTGCATATCCCTGACATAGAAATCAACTGTCCCCACACCACAAGGGATGCCTTGGCCAGCCCTGGTGCTGAGCACAGTGTGTACAATGCATCCAGGGCACAGCATGGCCATTGCCACCATGTCCCTGGAGCAGCGCTGCTAATACAACCAGCCTTTGCATCCCAGTGGGATGAGCCCAGAGAGTCAGGGACCCCTGCATTATTCCTGCCCCGCTCCCCACCACAGGATGAGTGTCACAGTCAGATGGATGCTGGTGGTGAGGAAAGCTGGTCCCAGTCCTTCCGTGTCTTCCCACTCTTCAGCAGAGGGACCCTGTGTGAGTGGTGGCCTGGCCCCTCTCCATCTCCTTCAGCTCGTACTCCTCGGCGTCAGAGAGGGGCAGCCCGTTGGTGCCGGGCACGGGCTCGCACTCGGTGCTGCGGGTGGTGGTGCGGGTGACGCTGGGTGAGTATTTCCGTGACCACGGCGGGCGGTGGCCGGGGCGGCACATCACCTCCTTGAACATCTCCCGGAAGCGGGTGGACATCAGGTTGTAGAGGATGGGGTTGGCAGCCGAGCTCAGGTAGAAGAAGACGCCTGAGATGATGTGGACATACTGGAACATGTGGAGCATGTTGCTGGTCCAGGTGGAGACAAAACTCCAGACGAGGCGGTCGGTGTGGAAGGGAGCCCAGCAGATCCCAAACACCACCACCAGCACGACTGTGGGGAGATGAGGAGCCAGTGTTACTGGGGAGATGGAGTTTACCAGAGACCTCCAGTCCATGGCCAAGCACTTCCCTGTTTCAGCTTTGGCCATAGCAAAGAACAACTGAAAATGCAAGAGAGAGAGGAAGACAGAGAGTGGAAAGGTCCCTCCAGTGCCTTTTGGACTTGTCATGGAGGGGCTGGGAGGTCTGGACAGGATCTCCCTCCTACCATCTCCTGCCAGGGCTGCTCCAGGTGTTCCTGTGCCACACATCTCCATTCCTCATTGGCAGGCAGCAGCCCTGCCACAACCCCGGGGCCAAGCAGCTGGCAGGGGGACTGCCCTACTGGCATCCAGCCCCCACGAACCTGCCACCTTCACCAGCAAAGTCCAAGAAACAAGAGCTATTTGCAACCTTTCCTTGTACTCTGGTTTTGGGGATTTTTTTATAACCCAGCTCTGCTAATGGAAAGGAGAAGGGGTGATGTATAGGTAGTCCTGGGGTCCCCTGCTCTGCCATACCTGTGCCACGACGCACCTCTGTGGCACGCAGGGACAGGTCCCACTTTGCCCCCTCCCAGCCCTGGTGCCAGGGGAAGCAGAGTTACCAGTTGTCTGGGACATGGTGGGGAAGCAGCCCTGGCCCTGTTGTTGGACTGGGCTGGGCAACCTGCCATTGCTGTGCCATCACAGGACTGGGAGCATGCAGAGGTCAGCATGCTGGGGAGAGACAGCTACCCATAGGCAGCCATTTCCCACTGCTGGGAAGGGGGCCAGAGGCTGTGGGGACTGTACTGGGGAGGGGATCAAGAGCACAGAGCAAGGGGACAGCAGATGCTCCAGTTCGGCCTTGGGTCATTGCCCTGGTACAGTCACAGAGGTTGTGGGGCCGGACAGAAATGGTCCCGCCTCTGGGAAATCCCATCATTGCCACCAGCATGTGAGGTCTGGGCTGGGGTAGGGGAGCAGGTTCTCCCATCCCAACCCACCTTCTTTCCCTTTCTCACCCAGCATTTTCCTTGAGGAGGGGAGGTCTCATGGCTGGGAGGGAGTTGTCACGAGAAATCCTCATGCTGGACTGGAACCACCAGATTTGCCTTTGCTCTGACACCCCACAAGCCAGAGCCACAGCTTTCCTCCAGGATGATCCAGCCTCAGTGCTCTGGACTGTCCATGCCTCAGTTTCCCCCCAGCACCCTCACAACACAGCCTTGGGAGATACTCCCTGGCTCTGCCATCCCCAGCATTGACTCACACAGCATCTTCGTGACCTGCCTCCTCTTGACTTTCTTCTGCCCCTGGCTGTTGTGGCAGTTGCGGCTGCTGCTGGTCTTGGCTTCGAAGGCTTCCAGCATCTTTTCTTTCTTGAGCTGCAGCCCGATAAGAAGATATAGGACACTGATGGTCCCCATGGGCAGGAAGAAGAAGATGATGGTGGTGATCTGGATGATGAGGTTGTAGGTCAAGCGTGGCTTCACCAGGGTGCAGATCTCTGAATCAGGCACCTGCCCCCGGCCTGGCACATAGAGAGGCTGCAGCCCATGGAGGCTGGTGTTGGGAATGGAGCAGACGACTGACAAGACCCAGATGGTGACAATGACCTTTTTGGCGTGGTTTCTGGTCACCACATACTTGGCTTTGAGCGGGTGCACCACAGCGATGTAGCGCTCCACGCTCAGGGCTGTGACGTTGAGGATGGAGGCGAAGCAAACAGCCTCGAAGAGCAGTGTCTTGAAATAGCAGCCACTGGCGCCCAGCAGGAAGGGGTAGTTGCTCCACATGTCATACAGCTCCAGCGGCATCCCCAACAGCAGCACCAGCAGGTCGGACACGGCCAGGCTGAAAAGGTAGTAGTTGGTGGGTGTCCTCATGAACCGGTGCCGGAGGATGACAATGCAGGTGAGTGTGTTGCCCACAGCCCCCACCGAGAAGATCAGCAGGTAGATGACACACACGGGGACAAAGAAGCTGGACCGTCGAGGTCCCAGGTACTTATCCCGCAGCTGCTCCTCTGTCAGGTTGGCATCCTTGGGGTCAAACAAGGTCTCTGGATGAGTCCTGTTGCTGAGATCAGGACTGATGGGCTCCACAGGAAAGTCTTGCTGAGACAGGGGGAACTCGGGACTGGAGCAGTTCATGTAAGGATTCATGGCTGCAGAGAGACGGGGAGAATTGTGGGATGCTTTCCCAACCCCTTTGCTAACTCTGCTCCCTCTGTCCCTCTCCCCGTTGGTGTCAGGGTGCCAGGATGCTGCTCATCACCATTGCTCTGCACCCTTGTGTCTATCCTACCCCAGCCACAGCCTTTCCTTTGGCAAAAATCTCAGAGGAAAATCACCTAACCTACCTCCAGGCTTCCCAAGTGCTTCTTGCCCCATTTCCCATCTACAAACAACCCTGGCAGCTCTCCAGCCCACCTTAGCCCCTTCATCCCATCATCAGGGAAATGTCAGCAGGGTTCTGGAAGCAGAGCAGGACACAGCACCAAAAGCCAACCCAAAAATCACTCCCAGCTCCAATTCTACCAGCTGTGCAGAGGGGCTGGCAGGGCGATCATAAAACAGCTGAGGGAAAATTGATTTTCCAACATGAGAAGGACTTACGGCTTGTTGAGAAGCTCCAGTTGAAGGCTGAGGTCCCACCACCCCTGCGCCGGACAGGGTCAGGCTGGGGAGGGAGTGTGGGAGGGGATGGAGACTTCACTGCCTTAAGAGGCAGGCTAACGAAATCCTGCGGCTGCTTTCCCCTCGGAGCTCAGTTCGGAGAAGCCGCCTGTCCTTATTCACCTTCTCCCTCTTGTCCTCTCTGAGCTGAGTCTGGTGGGTGAGCCGGACGTGTGCTGGGGGCTTCCTTTCCCACCGCTGGCTGGGCAAATCCCTTTGCCGAGACCCCTATTCCTGACAGGGGCTGGCTCTTCATCTGCAACGCAGCACTGCCGAAAAGATGCTCCTCAGAGAGAGAGGAAATAACGTTAAAGTAATAAACTCCATTGACTCGGAGAGTCCCAGGGGAGGGCGGCGCAGGCAGGCGTCTCCAGCCCCGCCAGGAGCCTTCGCAACGCCGGCATTTGTCATTTGCGTGGCCTCGGTGGCGAGTAAAGCATCGATCAGCCCCGCTGCCGCCCTGGCACTGCCGGGCACGGGGGCCTGTGCAAGCACCCAGTTGTCCGGGCTCATCTCGGGGAGATGCAGATGGACCCAGCGGCTTCTTGGCGTGTCCCCACTTCCAGATGTGCAAGCCCTGGGTCACCCGAATCACTCCTCCGTGGAGCAGGTGACTCCAGCCGGCTCCTGTCACACTTCGGTGCGAGGAAGTTGCTGCGCTCGCAACATCGCCCCTTGCTCCGCGTCCGGCTCAGCTCCCTCCCCGTTCCCAGTGTCTGTCTGCGCTCCAGCCTGTCCTCCGTGCGGGCACCCCGTCCTTTGGCAGCCCCCGGCCGCAAGGAGCACTCCCGCTTTGCCGTCCCGCAGCCCCCCGCACACACTCGCACAGATCTGCGCACACAGAGGTACTCACGCGTTCCTGAGCCCCACGGGCGCGTGTCGAGGCTGCGTGTCCCCGCTCCACTCGCGGCTCCTTTCTCCTCCACGCGCTGCACCTGCCCGAGACCCTCCTGGAGCCGGCGGAGCCCACGGGCTCCCGCTCCGCCTGCGGCGGCGAAGGGCTGTCGGCTGCGGGGCGGGAGCTCCGCGGCCCCGGGCTCTCCAGCCCGCCCCGACCCCCCGGAGGTGGGGAGGAGGCGGTGGGTGGGTAAGGGGGATTGGTAAGGGGGGGAGAGGCGGCTGCGACTCCCTCCGCCGCTCCGTGCGACGGCTGCGGGCACCGCCACCCCGCGGGACGGGACGGGCAGGTGCCCGTGGGTACAAGGGCATGCATCGGTCCCTTCATCCTCTCCGAGGGTGGCAGGGCGCAGGTGGACCCGGTTCCCCCCCGAGGATGACAACTTGAAGGGCTTGGGCATCCGGGGACCCCACTCATTCAGCATAAACCAGCACCATCCCACGCTGCACAGAGGCTGAACTGGGCAGGATGGAGCTGAAAGAGGCTCCAGTGGGGCTGGATTCGAGCAGGCAGTGTAGGGATCTTGGAGAGGGAGCGTGGAGAGACCTACCAGGAGAGACCTCCGCTCCCCGTTCCCACCCGGGCTGAGCCCCAGCACAGCTCACTGCACTGCTGAGCCTGACAGCCGCTGCCAGGATGTGAGGAGCTACCTGGATCCCGTGGCCTCCAGCACCAGAACACTGCCCCTGGGGTGCTGCACTCCCAGATCCTCCTCCTGATGCCAGAGCACACAGCAAATGGGAGCAGCACCACTCACCCCTCAATGCTTTTGCTCAAAGAAATTTCAGAGCAGACGATGGAAGACAGGGCAAGGCCATCATCCTAGGCTGGCTTGGTAGCCTTAAGCTGGCCCTACCTCTGCTCACAGCAGCAAACAGGCATCAAGCAGAGGGACCTGGCAGAGTAAACACACTGAGGGCTGTAAGAGTCCAGGGCTGCCCTGAGAAATGACTTTCCCCGAGAAATCATCTTTTTCCCCAGAGGAAAGGAATTGCTGAAGCCAAAGGGCTGGAGGGTAAATGAGTGTAAACAAGACATTACTCAGGGGAAGAAATCAACAAGCTGGAAATAGTGTCTGAAACGAGGGGGGTGAGAGGGAGAAGATTTGCTGCCTGCTCCTATGGAAGCAATGAAGGAAATGAAACTTCATCCCCTTTGGGGAAATGAAGACACAGTAAAACGCAGGTTTATGGCACAGTGCTGGTGACACCTGGGACAGGACACAGGGACAGCAGCCAGATGATGCTGGCAGGTACTCAGCAGGACTGGCTCGGCAGATGCCAGGAGGGGTGACAGTGCCAGGGAAGTGGCACGCTGCAGGTCACAGTCCCTGTGTGGCAAAGCCAGAAGCAGGAGCTGATAAGGCATGAATTTCTGTCCCTGCCTCCAGACTGTGCACAGGCTGTTTTCCCTGGGGAATGCCTGAGGCAGGGGACGGATCGGTGCCAGTGCTGAGACAGGCTGTGCTGTACTGCTGAAGGACAAGGAGCCTGAGCACAAGCCCACTTCAGAGATTGCAAGAGGGAAAGAAGCATTCCTGGAAATCTCTCTCCCTGCCATCCCTCATCTGTCCCTTCTGTTTTCTGGCCACCCTGATGAGGACCGTAACACTCACCCTGATGAGCCACCTCCCAGCACAGTCCCAGCTGTTCCCCAAGCTCTGTGCAGTTACACAGCCATCTCCCCATCCTTGGGGCAGTTCCCTGCATGCAGCCACAGTGCCTCCCACCCCTGTCTCCTCCCTCCTCCCCACCTGGGCTTTGCTGCAGGGCAGCCCTGGGGGAGCCCCCTGAGCTCTGCACCTCTGTCCTTGTCCCCTCAGGGACCCTCATGGCTCATTTGTCCTGCACTCCCAGGAGCATTAGAGGATATCTGCTGGGACTGAGATGTTTTGAGGTTGCTTGGGTTGGAGCAAAGCAATGGATATGCTGCTGAGCTCTTGACAAACTCCAACATGTGTTTCCCAAAAGTCTCCTTTCCTAGCTTAAGACAGCAGACACGTAGTAAGGATGGTAAGCAAGGAGCAGACAGGGTTTGGTTCATTCAGAGCTGAACCACAGGTTTACCCATCACCCCCCCAGCTTGTCAGATCCTGACTTCCAGGTGGTGACAGACCTCTCTGTCCCACTTACGATCCACTGTCCAGCTCTCCCAGCCCCAGTGTTCCTGGGACATCAGAACTACCAAACGTGGGGTCCTTCTCCCTTTGCCTCCATCAGTTTCATCAGCCTGCTTGAGATCCCACATAACTGGGGCCTCAACAGTTGCTCCCCCCCTACCTTCTGTCATCTCTTTGAGAAGAGTTGGTAGCTCTCAGGGACTGACTGCACATCACTTCTTTCCCTTGGATCTGTGTTTCTTGCTACACCCCACCTCTGAAGCCCCACACGTCTAATGCGATGATCCATTCAGAATAATCCATTCTCTTTTTCAATTTTCTGATAAACTAAATGACCAGGAGGTGACAACCCCTCTTCCACTTCTGCTCCCCCACTGCTTAAAAGAGGGTGAACTGCACATGGGAGCATGATCCTTCAACCTATTCCCCTTATCAGGTATTTTATTATATTAACCCTGCCTGGGGAGGTAGCAAGGGGGGTGACCAGCAGCACACCAAAACCTGCTCCTCCCCATGATCTGTCAGCCACATCCCAGCCATCTCCATGGCCAAAGTATCTCTGGGTTAGGCTAAAATTTCAGAGGCTAGTAAACAAGATGGGGCACACTACCTAACTCCAGTCCCAGTCTTCCTCCCAGCATCTTACTCCTGCTCCCTGATGTAGACCCACCCCTCCCAGTGAACCAGCCAGTGTGGAGGTTGTCCCTCCTGGTAGCTGGGTCCCTCCGCGAGTGGGTTAAGGCTGGCACACAGAAGTTGAGAAAGCACAGCTCTGCAGCATTGCCAGGAGAATTAAGAGGCCAAAAGAGAAGACAAACAGCAGTTTTGAAGCTTGAGAAGCACAGCCCTAATAACCAACTGCATCCACTCCTGGCTCTTTTCAAGAGTGCATCACAGTAATTGCAGGGCAGTCCAGCACAGCCTTTTAGAGCTGTCTGTGCTCCTTCCCTGCTTCTTCCCCCACTTTTCAGTTTTAATTAACAACCTCTGGTCCTGAGCACAAAAAGCCACCAAGCCACAGAGTGACACTGCATCCAGGAGGAAAACTGAGGCATGAACAGTTGCTTGTCCCCTCTGTACCATCCTGCAGTAGGGAAGAGCCCCTGGGGTGCATCCTTCCACCACAGAAGCAAGCGGATGAGCAGCCCCTTCTCAGGGTATTGCTGCAGAAAATTTTCCAGGACAGGGGTAGCCAGCACAGACAGAACAGAGTCCTGAAGCTTTTGGACAAGAATGAACCCTCTTCCCCTAAAGAGCAGGCAAATCTCTTGGTCATGGGGATGAACAAGGGGCTTCTCTCCCTGCTGGGAGCTACCTACTCAAAGTTGCCCCTCTTGGTCACCTGGAGATGACGTGTCTAGAGGATGCATTTCACAGAGCAGGAAGATGCTTATTTCAGTCCTCAAGGCCAGGAAGGGCCACTCAGATCCACAGGGCACTGAACAGAGATGGATCTGGGTAATTTTTCACAAACATAGCCAGGGGTGAAGGTAGGGCATTGTGGTGGCCTTTTCAAAGCAGCCCTGCTGTCATTTACCCAGCAGAGCCACCCCCCCCCACACACCTTGCCTCTGTGCGATACCCTCCTGTACTAATCTTTTGGCCTTCTTTTGTCCTGTGCATTTCAAGTCACTAACCCTCCAGAGGCCTTTTTCCTCTGTATAAAAGCTGTTTCCGCTCCCAAAAATCTCATCTCAGCATTTTTACCTCCTCATCCCCTCGCGCACAGCCTAAGCGGGTGATATTTTAATCTCTCCCAGTAGCGGCAGATATTTTCTGGATATCCTTTTCTGCGCTGGTCATAGATTTGCCAGCACCTTTCCAGGATGCAGGCATCCAGCAAAGGAACCAGAAAGGAGCCCTTGCTTCCCTGGGACAGCTAACCACATCCCTATGGAATGCAGGACTGGTACCCTGCTCACAGCCTGGGGTGTCTCCTCACAGCAACCTCTGGACCTGAAGACCCACAGCTCCCAAGGACCATTTCAATGTCCACTGAGGTAAAAGCAATCAGCTCTCTAAGGAACAGCAAAATTGGCCTCTGCTCCATGGCATGTGTGCCCCATGTCTACTGGGGGGACAGGAAAATCAGGCACTCTCTGAGCAGGTATTCAGGCCCCGTGGCAACCATAATTTTGCTAATCAGGGCCGGCACAGACTTGAAGTGCTTTTTAATCTGGCAGGAGCAGTGGGGTCCTGCAGGTCCCCATCAGGCCAAGTTGCCTAGTGGTGCTGCCTTGGCTGTGCTCCCTGCACAGTGATGGAGTGGGATGAGGGCTGGCTGCAGCCAGGGCACCCTGACAAGAAGCTGCACGGTCCCAACACTGTAAACACCATCCAGCACAAGGATGGGGACCATGTTTTTCTCCTGATGCCAGGGTGAATCACCCAAGATCAGATAAGGATCAGATTATTTCACACCAAGCTGTGGATGTGTCTGTCAGCCAGGGCTCGACTAATAACACACTGTTTTCCTGCCTCCCCCTTGCCACCTCCTTCAGCTCCTGTCTGATGCTGCTCCATGGCACCATGCAGGGTCAGCAGAGGTGGCAGAGACAACACTGGGATTGCAACCAGCAATGGAGATGGCATTTTGTACCTGGAGAGGAGAGATGCAGATGCAAGAAGAGAGGTCTTGTAGCACTCAGCCCCCCGTTCAGGACGCAGCTACCATGTTTTCCTTAACTTGGAAAATTCCATTTTGGGGAGGATGAGAGGCAGCCCACAGCAGGTCCCAGGGCTGCAACAGAGTGCTCTGCCAGCCCCAGAGGCAGCAAACAAGCTGTGATGGAAATCCCTTGTTTTGGCTGAAATCTGCCCTATGACAAAGACTGTGGCACACTCAGTGGGCAGGAGGGACTCGGCACCTGGCCAGACCAGCTCTTCCCTTGCTCAGTAGCACAGCCAAGCCAGGGAACACCCAAAGGAGCATTTTGCCAGCTGGAAACATCCTGGCCAACACATAACAAGCTTGGGACCACCTCATCTCCAGCAAGACAATCTCTGAAACACATTTAAATGGAGTATGGGTCCAGGGCACTTTCCCAAGCATCAAGAAGTCACTTTACGGACTTTATTACTTTCCAAGTCTCCTCCTTTTGGAGTTATCAAAAACATGTAACTACATGGTATAGTACAGGGATGACTCTCTCCATTCTCCTTGGTTCAGAGCCGCTTTGTACTTGCAGGTTGATTTAAGGTGCCCCCCAGGCCTCCCAGGATTGATTGCCAAGACTTTTGTTACTTCTCCCACTGGGCCATGGTAGATATTAATTCCCTGCCTATGCACAGCTCTCAGCACCCAATTCATAAGTCTTTAAATGGGCCTGGGAAGAGGCTTTTAGCTGGAAGGAAAAACAGCTACTCAAGCTCTGCAAAACCTCATTTGCAAAGAATACCAGGCGAGGAAATGACATTTCTGTGATGGGATCCATTTGCCATATAGTGACTCACTCTCCGAGTCAAAATCAAAACCTATAGTCCTAAAAAAACCTCAATCAACTACAACATCCCAACAAAACATAAGCATGGCAGCAAACAGAGATGCAGGACAGAGAAAGGGAAAGTCAACACAGGATCTGCAGCACTTGCCCTGGAAGTAATTTGCAAGTGAGGATCCCCCAGGTCTGGCATGGGATAGGGCTGAGGGACAGGACCATGGTGATGGCAGGGATGAGGTCTGCTGTGAGTGCCTTGTTCTTCATGCTGACACCTCCAGACACCAATTTAATCATCACATTAATGATATTGCAATTTTCCTTATTGTTTTGTTCCTTTGCAGTGTGACAGCTGGCGACTGGGGAGGGTGGGAGTATCTTGCACTGGTTTCTGGTGCCTTTAGTGGTTCACTGGGAGAACCAAGAGCTGGGGGTAAGAGAGTGGCTGCTTTGGGGAGAAGGGCAGGGAGCCCTCCCCACATCTGAAGCATCCTCCCCGAGGGCATAAGAAAAGTTATATGAGGCAGATGGGAGAGGTGAGAAAGCTTTGGAGACGGTCACACTAACCTGTCACCTGAAACGTCACACCCACAGCATTTCAACCAAGCATGGACCCTACAATGGTAAAGTGGGGGGGATCTCCTGGAAGAGTTAGGCTCAGGGCTACCAGTGAGGCCCCTGCACCTCCCTATCCAGCTGGCAAGCCAAGGGTGCTGCCAGTCCTCCATACAGACTGTCCCAGATGCCACATGCAAAGCCCTTTCCACAGAGCCACACACTCTGACTGCCTGGCTCTCCTTGAACCTTCCCTATGCAACAGGTACCACACTCTGCTCCATGTCCTGGGACAGAACTTTTCTCTACACCTCACTTTCCAGATACTGATAAACTCCAGGGCTGGACTTTTCCAGTCTTGTTCTGCA
>VXAY01007505.1:1223619-1236089 GCA_013399855.1 Oxyruncus cristatus | reverse complement strand
AAAAAAAAAAAAAAAAAAAAAAGCAGGACACATGCACAGACTTTAATTTTTTTTCAATCAGAAAGTTTATGCTGCAACTACAGAGAATTAAAACTAAAAGCAATCGTGAGCTCCCAGGGACAGCAACTTCAGCATCAATGAAAGTCTCCTGACCCTCAGGAAGAAAAAAAAAAAAAAAAAAAAAAAGCCACAAATGTGAACAAACAGCTTGAAATACTCCTGAGAAAAGAAATCAAGAAATCTAGCACACTGGTGGAGCTGGCGGGGTTCATCTCTGAGTACAGGCAGCAAATGGCAGCTGAATTTGCAAGATGGCTGCCCACAGTGCTGCTGTGCTGGAGAGCAGGGGACGCTCAGGCTCCACCAGGGAGAATGGTGGGCCCAGCCCCTTCAGAAACTGGTAGTGTTTGCTGCCAGCAGAATTGCAGATGGATACGAGGAGAGCTCCAGTGAGCTCCCAGTTCTTTGTGTAACCTGCCTGACCATCGCTTTGGTTCAGGGAGAAGAAATCTTTGCAGAGGCCAGGGAGACAGGAGCATCCAGGAGTCTGATTTCTGCTCTGGGATGGATCAGATATATCATACCAGGATGGGCAAGAAGCAGAAATGGGAGAAATGCCATGGCCTGGGCTTTTCAGAGGACTCACTTGCACTTCCCAGGGCTGTTGGCACCACGTCACCCGCTCCAGCAGCAAGCAGAAGTCACCGAGGTGGGCAGGCAGGAGTTCCTCTGTTGATGGCCCCAAGGGGTGTTTCAGGCAGCTGATCTTCTCTCTAAGATGAAATTGCTGCTTCCCATGGTTTGCCCACCCCACCAGAATGGTCAGTGCTGCAACACACCTTCTTCAGCCTGAAGCTACAACCGCACTTCCTCCTCCCTACTGCCTCTGCAGCTCACCAGCCCCTCTTTCACTTAATTTGTACGGGATGGGGCACAGGGAGAAGATCCAGCCTGTGTCTACCACGACCATGAAGTGCCTGGTAACTGTACCTGAGGACTCTGGCAAACCCAACCACTCAGCATGGCACAGGATGGGCTGAATGAAAAGCCACAGGGTCAAGTCACATCAGCTTAATTAGGGTGTGACATGCACAGTGATGGCATAAAGCCAGAGATGGAGACACAGGCAGTAACAGGTTAAGCAAACACATGCAGGGTGGCACGTCCAAATGACACCCACCCTGGGGGACCACCTCAAGACACCAAAGCCATCCTGCCATTAGTTGAGACCTTGGGGACTCCCAGGGGATGAAAGAAGATTAGGGATGATATTTCTCTCTAAGTAGAGGGATAGAGATGAGAGACTCTTAGCCTGATTTTTACACTCAGAAAGAAACTGGAATGAGTAATTAAACATCCCACCTGCAAGGACTGAGGATAATCCCAAACCCACGCCTCACAAGCACAGCTGGCCCAGCCAGTCCAGTTTCCCCCTCCAGCAGGATGGTGGTTGGTGGGTGAAAGCCACCAGGCTGGCATAGTCTCACTGCAGGAAAACTCCCAGTGCTGTCTGGTACAATATGCTCCCAAACCTGGGAAAAGGCTCTGGGGTGGCTGCACACACAGAGTCCCACTTCTGCTCAGACCCCATCACAGCTCTACTGCTACCCCCTTTTCAAACATGGAGACCCTATTAGCCTTTCCCTCCTAGTAGCCCCTTTATAGTCCTGGGACCACCCACCTTTCTGCCAGGCTGGGCAGCACCTGGGTAAAGGGATGGGCTGGGTTAACCCTCCACTTGCCAGCCACCAGCCTAATGCCACCCTCACCAGCAAATCTACAGGAGAGGGTTGGGGACAGCTGTGCATCCGCATGTTTCAACTGCCCTGTTTCACCCCATCCCACTAATCCACTCTCCTTTGTCTCAGTTTCCCTCTCTGTCCCTGCCTGCTATAGCAGTTCTAAGGAAATTCCTGTTTTCTTCTCTCTTCCCTCCTTGAAGTGTTTCCCAGATGGGCAGGCACCTTTCCCCATCCCAGCTGTCTCACAACGCTTGGGGCATGCACATCCTGCTTCCAGCATCTCTGGGACTGCCGGGAGGGTCTGGAGCACAAAATCAACCCATAATGGCCCCCTGATGGCCTTGATGGGGTTTCCCAGCCAGGCTTGGTGGCCTCTCAGAAGTCTTTTGGCCTCTGGTTGCTTCCATGACCCACAGTCCCCAGGAGCTGAACATTTTCAGCCTCTCCATCAGGAAGTCAGGATTAAATGCCAGGTCTGGCTGGGATTTCCTCTCCCCGGCTGTGCCAGACTGCTCTGGCAGCAGTGCTGCCTGGCAGCCTGGCACTGTCTGCCTGGATTTGGCCCAGATCCCATTTATTCCATGATTTTCCCTGGCCCAGAGCCTCTCTCGTCCTTGCTGACAGCATGGCAGCCTCCTGCTCTCAGCCCCAGCCTCTGATGTGTCCAAAATTTCCCTTGTGCAGATGAGGGTCTGGGGCTCCCAGACCTGGCTGATGCAGACAGCAGTAGTTTTTAGTGGAAATCAGGATTTTGGAGAGGACTTTAGTGCATTAGACACACAGTCAAAACGTGGCACCTAATTCAGCCTGGACTGGTGTGAATCCCATTCCACACGGCTGCCACTAATGATGGGCTTTAAATAAACAAGCAAATGCTGGGCAAAAGGGAGGGACTTTCCTCTGATGTCACACAGCATTGCCTGCAATATTTCTTCTCTAACTCTCCCTCCACCCATCTCCAGTCCCCATCTGGCAGGTTATTTCCATCCTGCTCCCTTTTCCCACCAATAATGTGTCCAACACTACCCAAACCTGGGTAACGACAAGGTGTGAATAAGAAAGCTTCTGGTGTGATGTCAGGAGCTGCCATTCCAAGAGTTCGAAGAGCACCAGGAGCATCATTTCAAACCCTCCCTTTCCAGTGCTTTATGTCTGCATTAATTTAGGCTATTTACATCCACTATAAAGTGACCAGAGCAGAGCTGCTGCATCCCCACTCCGGGTTTGGATGTGGTGTTTGGGTGACAGTTTGAACTGGGGGAAATTCACTGGTCAGAGCAGGGATTTGGGGCCGCCCCAAGGTGCAGGGACCACCCTCTTTGCTGCCACAACCGCTGTTTTCAGACACATCTGGCCTCAAATTCACTGCAGAGGGAGTTGGGCTGGAGGAGAGCTCTGGCAGAGGGGTACAGACCCTCGGGGCTAGGGCTGCGACCCCCCGGCAGAGACAGACGCACGGATTTTCTCTCCCCGGGGTGTGTGACGGCTGGAAGGAGGTTTCGTGGCATTTACAAACCGCATGGAGGGGTGACAGCTCCGTCTGGCCTCCCGGGGCTGTGGCGTGTCCGTGCGCCCCGACGACGCGATGATGGGCGGCCGTGGCCGCGATTCGTGGCATTTTGGCTCCCTCTGGTGGGAACACGCGTGAGCTCCGGCGTGTCCCAGCCACGGGCCGCCACTGGCCACCCCACAGGGTGGCCCCGCTGGCGTAAGGCTCTCGGGCAGGACAGGCATTCGCCCGCACCCCCGTGGTGAGCTGGAGGGGTGGGAGTCGCGTTGTGCCCGCTCACTGCAGCCCCCAGGGACCCCTTCGCTGGGCACGGTGATGGGGGCACCCTGGGGACACGCTGACATGGTGACCCCCTGGAGAAAGCGAGCCCTGGAGCAGGTCTGGGCTTGTCCATGGGGAAGAGTTTGCTGGAAAATGGGGAAGAAGGAATATGAAATTAGGGGAAAAGAGGTGTCAAATAGGGGGAGAAAGTTCTCATGCGGCACAGATCCTCTCTTGGGACTTGAGGGGCAGAGCAGATCCCCCCCCAGTCCCATCACATCTTTCCACGTCTGGCCACTCGTGGTCAATTATTGCCTCCCTTTCCCTTGCCCAGGGGACCTGGGGGGGTTCCTCACCAGATCAGGAGGTTCTTCACCCCTTAATGTAGTCACAGTTTGGGGATGGCCAGAGTGGCTCGGGTACAGCAGTAGGGGTGATGGGGTGGGGAAGGAGGAGGCACAGCACCGGTGGCTGAAGGCAAGATGCAGGCAGAGAAAAAGATTTTGGGAGACTTGGGGTGGTGGGAGTGGGACATAAACCCCCCTGGTGTTCAGGACAGCCCGGGAAAGCAGCGCTGCCAAACTCGGTCCCTCCGCCAAGGAAAGGGACAAGGAGTTTGTGGAAGTGTTGTGTGTCCACACGATGGCACCAGACCTGGAGCGGTGTCCCCAGCCGCGGTGGCATGGCAGGACCCTGTCTCCGAGCCTTACGGTTGTGTGATCCTACATCTAGGAGCGATGATGGCTTTCTTGGCAATACTCCACTCGAGGGTAGGAGCTGTGCAGCAGGTCCCTGCAAGCAGCTACTCTCAGCATCCCTCCAGTTTTGGATGCTCCTGCTTTTGCTCCAGGTGTAAAACAGAAGGAAGGTGTGTAAAACAGAAGGAAGATGTCTAAAACTCGATCCTTGTTCCTCTGCGTCATCCCCTGGTCACACATTCTGTCATCTGTCTACAAGCCTCACCTGGCTCAGGTGAGCACAGAGCCACCGTGCCTGGCACACGCTCCCTGCAGCAGAGTCAGAGCCTCCCACCTCCCCACCCTCCAGACAAACCACAGCCCCCTCCCCTGGGAAGGAAGTCTGCAGCAGGTGGAGGAGGTGGATGCAGGGAGCGGGGGCCAGAGGGACAGATCCTGCCCTTGAGCAGCTGGCAGGGCATCTGGGGGCCACCAGTGGAGAATGGGATTCCTTGCTTGGGGTCTGGCAGATGAGGGCTTTGACTGTCCTGTCCCACAATAGTTGGGGTGAGGAGCAGGAGGCAGGCTGGAGACTTCACAGAAGGCTTGGAAGCCTAATGACTGCACAAATGGCAAGCCTACAAATCACCTGGATTAAACCACAGGCTATGTGAGAGTCCCAGGAAATCCTGCACAGGCTCATCGCCAGCAGGATTAGCCCCCAAACCTCTCAGTGGGCAGCCAGGCTCTTCTCCATCTCCAGTGCAGCCTTGTGCTCTGCGATGGCTGCTGCAGGCCAGGATTCCCTTGGCCACCTCACTGAACTCTTCCCAAGGAATGCAGGATATCCTTCCTCTCCCTTCATTGCAGCCAGATTTTCCCCTGAGCCTCCCCCCAAAAGGCAACGTGCATTAGTAGAAGATGAGGCCTCCAGAGGGGACTTTGGGGAGCCCAGGGTTTGTTCAGTGTCCCTCTTACGGGGCTGCCCCTTCGCCCATGTGCTTCAGCAGGGTCGGGGCTTTCCACTGCCCTCAGCTTGACCTTCTGCAAAGTTTGCACAGGCTTGGTGAGGAGCTTCCCTTGTTGGTCTCCGCTGTGGGTCCAGGGGTCCAACAGGGCAGCAATGCACACAGTGCTCCCTGTGCCCTCGGGACCAGCATGTGTCCCAGACGGGGCTGTGAGCCCCCTCCATCCCCTGCTCCATCCCCCCCCCAGCCATAGCTCCAGCCAGACCCCTCATCTCCATAATGTCAGCAGAAAACCCTTCCCTGCTCTCTCATTTCCCTGGGGAGTAACCCAGGCTCCCTGTCCCCATGTCCTCCCTTCCTCCCTCCGGAGTCCTGCAGCTCCACAGCCCCAGCAAGCTCAGCAGCTTTTTAAGCAGCAGCGAGCCAAGATCCCATCACAGCAAACAGCGTCTTGGTGCAGCCTCGCGCTCTTCCGTCTGCCCGTCTCCATCTGCCAGCTCTTGTCCTACATCTCGACTGGCAGCGCCATGCGAGCAGCGTTTGCCCCTTCCCCATCCCTCTGTCCTCTCTGTCCCTCCTGTGCAGGACAGACATTTGGCTCAAAGGTCTCCACAAGGCTTTGGAAATAACACGGAGGCTGAGGGCTCACCGGAGCAAAGAAAGACACTGCAGGACACCCGGTTTGACCAAACCCAAGGTTTCAAGAGGTGCTCAGCTATTAACCCCGGGAAACCCCTTTCCCACTCAACATCCTTAGAAGGGCTCACGCCGCATATCCCGGCTTTCCCTGTCTCCCTCTATCCAACCAAGCTGGCTGCTGCCTGCCTGGCACAGCTCTAAGTAGCTTTGGCTAAATCCCCTTCCAGAGGAAGCTGCTAATCCCTGTGGCTTCGTGGCCAGCGGGATCACTGTAGCAGGGGTGGCAGGGTGGAGGGAGGGGGCAGATCCCCAAGGAAAAGTGAGTGGTCATGCACACGGGTCCCCTGCTGCCGCCCCAGCTGAACAAAGCCACTGGTTGTGATGGTGCCTGGCCTGGCCATGGTCCTAGAAACAGTGGTAGGACAGGAGCAGGGATTTGTGCCTCGGAAGGAGCAGCTCCATCGCTTTCCACAGAGCAGATGTCAGGGTTTAGGAATAAATCGCCTCCAGCAGGAATGCAAGCTGGAGAGCTGTAAATCCACTGCCTTTCAACAGCCACTGGGACTGAAACCAGAGTGGAAAACGGGCTCCAGCACCGGGACGTGGCTGAGCCCCTCCGGTGGGCCCCAGTGCCCCGAGCCCACCCGTGCCCACTCCCCATGGAGCCCAGCTCCACCGCTGCCCGTTTCCACGGGGAAGCACATTTCCCGTGGAACACGAGGACGTTCCCGACGCAGGAAGTTTTTCCGCCAGGATTTCTAAAAATAATACCTCGGGACGAGCCAAGAAAAAAACACAACAACTTTATTTTCCTTTTTTCACTGTTTAAATGCTAAGCTTTTGCGGTTGCCCGGGCGGTACACCACCCTCCCCGCCTTCGTGCCCGCCCCCCGCTCGGGGGTACGCAGGGGAACCGCCCCTGGGGCCGCCCTCCGGTCCCGGGGGAGGCCCCGCATATCCCCCCCCGTCTCACCGGCCCGTCGCCATAGCGACAGTGACCTCACACGGGGATGGGCGAGCGGACCGGTCGCGTAGCAACATTCCCGGTGACATCAGGAGCCCGGTGCGGTTCCCACGGCAACCCGCGGGGCAGGGAGGGAGCTAGGGGCCGTTCGCGGGGGTACCCCGGACTGCAGGGGCCGGGTCAGTGGCGGGCTCCCCTCCCCACCCGCAGCCACCGCCTCGCCGAGAGCCCCCGAGTCCCGCGGGGAAAGGGTTAATGTGAATAAATCAGCATATCTTAGTGACATCACCCCCGCTGCAGCCAACGGCGTGGGGATAGGGGGGGAGGATAGGGAAATTACCGCCGCCGGACCCCATGGGGTCTCGGGGGGCAAAAAAGAGGCAACGTACCACCCCCCCACCCCCAAAACCCTCAGCATGGCTCAGCCGCACCCCACCCCTGCCCGGGGGCACCAACCCCGCCCGGGCTCCCCCCAGTCTGGGCAGGAGACGGAGCTGATGCTCGGTGGGGGACACGGCAGCAGCGGCTCTTGGTGGAGAAGCACGGAAGGGTTTAGGCCGGGTGCTCCCGGGAGTACAGCCAGGTGAGTGCGTGTCCTGGGTGAAGCATCAGGAGTGAGACGCTTCCCGTCCCCAGGCAAATCCGCGTGCGCCCTTCATCCCTGGGAGATGCATCCGTTCCCCCACCCACTGCGGGCACCCCTCACCCTGTCAAACGCTCCCAGACCCTGCACACCCTCTCCTGTGGCTCCCGGCCCTGGATGTGCCTCCAGCCTCAAGTGAGGCCAGAGAAAAGCACAGCTTTTTTGGACCCTGGATAAACCTCTCACCACCCTGGGCTACCAGTCCCCGAGCTGGGATGGTGAGGTGCCGCTCAGAGAGCTGACCGGTGTCACCAGAGGCCTTTGCAGAAGTTAATCCCCAGCATCGCCGGTGTCCCCGGTGGGATTAGCCACTAGATCGCACTCTTGCTGTATGCACGGGCGGGGGAGCTGGCAGGTACTTGGCAGCAGAGAGCGGGATGCTGGAGGCAGCCTGTTCACCCAAGCGCTACCCACCACGCACGTAATTCCAAACAGGGTGCGCTGCAGCGGCTGGGAGAGAGCCAGCTCCTCCGGCCCCGCTGCCAGCCAAAAATAACAGCGGCGGGGTGACTTTCAGGAGGGAAGTGATCTGCATGGCTCTACGGGCAGGGTGCTGCATGCTGAAATGCAGCTGCCTCCAGGGCAGCGACTGCTCATCCCTTGGGATGAAAGTGGCAAGGATCAGGGGGTGATTCTGGTGGGGAAAGAGGGCTGGACCTGTTTTGCAGCTTGTCTGGACACAGTCCTGTCAGTGTGACAACCACCCCTTCCAGGGACAGCTGGCTCCACAGGAGAGCACCGACGTGCCAGCCACCCACCATCACTGGGAGAGGCTGGATTCATCCCCATGACCCAACGCACGCTGCAAATTCCCCTCATGCATTTATTTCCCTCTCGGTCAGTGTGACTCACGCTCTCCATCTGCCTGTTTACAGGCTGTTTTCCCAAGGTCCCTGCCGAGGCAACGACTGGTTGGGAAGAACTGGGCTATTTGCCCAGACACTTGAGGGAAAGCCCCCAGAAGTCTGGGAGGAGGGAAAGGGCAGGAACTGAACGCCAGCACACTGGGACCTCTCTGAAGGGACAGAGGCCACCGTGTATCCCACAGTCCAGCTACACCCACAGACTGGCTACACCCACAGACAGGCTACACCCAGGAGCCCCAGGCAATGCTGGGTCTGGCACCACCAGCCTGCCTGGTACTGCTCTGGCAGCCGGGCGCCTGCAGGGCAGAGGTGGGTACCACCCACACCACTCCAGCTCCAAAAGGTCAAGCGTCACCAGCCTGGAAATGGCACCCACACTGCTTCCCTTCATCTCCCATCAGTGGGTGTCCGGCGTGCCAAGGCTCCTTCCAGCAGGGATGGGGGGAAGGCCCTCAACGGGATCACGAAGGGATGGAGGGCTGATGGTAAGGGAAGGGCAGGAGGATGGATGGAGTCCCAAGGGCTGGCAAGTCCCACTTGAAATAGCCCCAGAGGGAGGTTCCCAGCGTGAGCATTCCCTCCCTGCATCCCGGCCCTGCCTCCCTAGGGATGCTGAGGCACAAGGGAGGGGGAGCGGTGAGGGGAGGAGGCTGTGCTTTGTGGTTTCACGGTGCATCTGTGCCCTTTGAATTCCCATGTGAATGTGGAGGTGGTAAAATGTCACCAGCTGGGCCGTGGGGAAGGGGGCCGGGTGCATAAAACCCCAACAAAGGGCAGGCATTGTCTGGGGAGAGGCAGCAGGGGACTGGCCAGCCCCCGCCACCCCACAGCTCAGGTGCTGATGAAAAGGCAGTTTTATCCCCCCTCAAGCTCCTTGTGGGAGGCAATGCAGATCCCTGGCATCTTGGGGCATGGTCCAAACAAATCCCCCTGGCATCCCTCCCAGGGGGAGGTGGAGGGGAGCAGTGTGCCCCTCTCCACTGACCCTACTCTGGGCTGCTGGGGCTGCTCTCCCCCATCCAGCCTCCCATTCCCACATCCTGGCAAGCCTGACCTGCGTGGGCTGATGGGATGATCCCGCTCAGGCTTGAGGAGCAGTCCAGCCTCCCACCCAGCTTCTCCATTTCAGGGCCTTTTATGGCCATTGGCTCCAGCAGGGAAGCAGCCAGGGTGACTTCCCAGTTGGCAGGATTCCTGCCAGGCAGGGGAAAGGGACGCTGGTGGAGTCACCCGGGGATGCCCTGGAGGCAGTTCACCCTCTGCAGTCCCAGGCACCAGCTCCTGCTGAGGAACAGCAGTGTTGTGGGGGCACTGCATCCTGTACACTGCCAAGTTTACTTTGTGCCTGCTGCCATGCACGGAGGTCAATGGATCAAGGGACACTCCCAAATACAGGGTGTTAGGAACTCCACGGGGTCCTGACTGGAGAAACTGCAGCACAGAAAGCCCCCTCCTGTGCCATGAAGCAGGGCTGAACACCACAGCTCTGCTTTGGGGTGACATGCTGGAGAGCTGGTGGGCACAGGGTGGGTGGAGGAAGGCAAGGCCTCCCCTCCATCCCTGGGCAGTCGAGCTCCTGTGCTCCACCCTGGAGCTGGCTGCACACAGACAGAGGCAATGCAGTCCCCCAGCCCCGGGATGAAAGGTGTTGCTGCAAACATGACCGTCATTTCCTCCTCTGTGGCGGGAGCTATGGAACAGGTTCTTCGGCAACCCCCTGGCACGTCAACAGGACAGGGAGAGGCCGGGAAAGGTGCCAGCCGAGACTTGGCACTGCCGTCCAGAACCGCCCTGTGCACTGCCTGGAAAGAGGCACCTCAAACCCTGGCTGTGCCAGTGGAAAGCCAAGCTGGATGGGTGCTGGAGGGTGCTGTGTGGGCCACTAATCTCGGTCAAAAACCCCCGGGGAGACAGCTGTAGGGGAAAACACATATGTAGTGTGTACAAAGGGTTGGGAACCAGCCCAGCAGCTGGTGGCTGAGCAAGGTGGCCAAGGCTGCATCCTGCCCCGCTCGGTTGGTGGCAAGATCCCCTTCCCAGCTGTAAACCAGAGTCCCACCCAAGCGTCCCCATCCCTGTTCCCAGGCTGCTGAGGGCGAGGGGCAGATGTGTTGGCAGCTCCACAGCACATGTATCCCAGTGTGAGCCCAAGTGTGGGAGTTTACGGGGCTTTGACGCAGGAGATGTGTGATGGGAGAATTGTTGCCAGGCTCGGGGAAGGATCCAATCGCACCAGGGTGCTCTCAGCAGATTAAGGATTGGAAAGCTCTGGTAATTACTTTGCAGTATAAAAATAGGCCTGGCTTTATCCCTCACCCTGATCTCCTGCTCCTGCCTCTGCCTGCCCCACTTCTCCCCCCACACCCAAGGGTGAGCAGATGTCACCCACCCAGCAAGCACAGCAGGAGGGCACAACACAGCTGCTGGCCTGGAGCTGGCATTTCTGGATGGAGGGGGTATAAAACATGGAGAGGGGGTCCAGGATGGGGTGGTGACAGCAGCACAGCAATGGCATCTGGCTGGCACGTGCAAACCGTGCGTATCGTGAGGCTGGGAGAGGAGCCGGGGCACGCACTGAGGTGTCCCGGCATCCTGTGAGGCATTGTGCCAGGGAGGGAAGGGCCCAGAGACATCAGCAGAGCAGATGTCTGGTCAGGAGAGGACTATGTCTCTAGGACCATCTGACACAAAGAGAGAACATGGCTCCAGCTCTGGTCATCACCACATGCTGGTGACTCTGAGAGGACCCAAGAGAAGCCTGCTCCACACACAGAGTGTGGAGCAGCATGGATTGACTTGGGGCAGTTCCTGGACCTCCCCTTTCCCTTTGCTGGGGTCTGGGAACATGTAGTGGTTGGAAACACAGGGACACAGCATGTGGGAAACACTCCTGGACATAAAGTCCGGTCTGTCCTCTCACCTTCACCCACAAGCTGCAATAGCTCTGGCCAATCTGTGTCTCTTGGCAAAGTTAAAACACAGCCTCTCCTTCACCTCCATCCTTGCATGGTGCCATACTCCCTTGCCACAGCCTGCCTGGCCGAGGCCAAAGGAAATGGTGGTCCCTGCAACCTCCCTGCAAGGCACTCAGCATGCAGGCAGCATTGCAGGCAGTGTTGCAGGCAGCACTGCAGGCACTGTAGCACATGGGAACCTGTAGTCTGCCAGCAAGCCCCAGCATGTTCCATGCAGCCCATTCGCCCTGGGGGCTCCCACCCACCCCATCTTGGCTGGGGAAACGGCTCAGATGCATCCAGAGGCTTCTGGATGCAGGGGGGCAGCAGCTGCCAGCCCCATTCCAGGCCATGCAAACCTCGGGCTAGTGGAGCAGTGCTATAAATATCTCCTTTTGTGAGACGCGGTCACGCAGCCGAGATCACATAAGGGGAAGCGCTGCCCTCCTGCTCTCTGAGCTTTGGTGCCTGCGCAGCACAGCCGAGTTGCCCAGAGTCCCCCCATCTCCAGGTTCACGGCAAGGGCACTGGGGTGCAGAGCCCAGAGGTGGCTGGTGGAGCACTGGGTGGATCGTGTGGGCAAGCACAGGAGGCATTTCTGTCACAAACACAGCGAGTGGGCAATACCAGCCCCACGGATCCCCCATCTGCCTCCCAGCCACCCCCACTGCCACCCCCACCCTCCTTTACAAGTGCAACACCCCTAAACCCATCTCATACAGCGCTCATACCATGCCCTGCATGGCACCCCCCCTGCCCACCTACATACTCACCCCTCCCTGCTGCGCTCTGGGCACGCTGCACCCCCCGACCCCTGTGAAAATCTTGCAGCCCCTCTGTACCTTGAAACCCGGAGCTGGCGAAGCAGAACTCCCTCGCCCGTCGGGATGGCTGCGATCCCTGTTCCCTGTAGAGCCCCCAGCTCCGCGCAGCCCCCAGCCCGCGGAGGGGGGCCTGGGGAGGGGAGCGTGGGGGGGAAGCTGCCCCCACGCACCGTCGCCCCCAGCCCAGTTTGCAGAAGAACAACCAACCCCTCCCGCCGGTACTTTTCCATACGCACCCGCCTTGGTCCTTTGTTCTGTGCAAATCCCGGATCCGGCCCTCTCCCGGCACAGGGGTTGCAAATACCCCCTGGCCCACCCCGGATTTACCCGCCTGCACCCCCTGGGTGCCCCGTTGCTCTCGGAGGGGGCGCGGGTGACGGTACCGGGGTGGGGTGGGGGGCTGAGCTCCGGCCCGGCCGCCC